>CM019700.1:33966717-33978687 GCA_009760885.1 Achatina immaculata
GGTCACGACACATGCTTTTAGCTGGTGCCTTGCTTTCACAGTCGGCACTATTTCACCTGTGGCCACTGTCACGGTGTACTTTTGTATTGGGATTTCCATGCACGGCATTTGTTATTCTGACAACATCTGTTTAGAACTAAATCATCGTGCAGGACCTTGGCTTCCTCACAAATTATCGCCCCAGAAATCACATCACCAGCCACCTGTTTTTTGTTAATCCAAACTAAGAGGAGTTTTTTTCCATCTCTTCCATACTTTCTGATCTCCTTGAGGTCAGTGTCGTACCAGCTTTCACCACATCAGCTGTTTTGATAGCTTCTTTATTTTTCAAAATTGTACAAACAGTTGATTTAACCATCCTGAACATAGTAGCGAGATCAGCCACACGTGTACAGCTTTCATGCTTAGCTATAAGATCTTTCTTAACTTCAGTTGTAGCTCTAACAGCTTTCCTCTTACTCTTGTTTTCCTCACTGCACTTTTTAGCACCCGTGGTGATTACACTAAGTTATTATTATATAAAAAAATAACAACACAAAACGGGCACAAAAGCATAAAATTAGCAGTGGAAATCACACGAGATGCTTTCACTGCAGCTTCCGATAAATGAACTGAACGACAAAGCTTATGGGTGGCCCCGAATGCTGGGGAAATGTACGCATAAACACACGTGAAAAATGTGCTGGCCGTTCAGATTCCAAGGCAAAATTTGCTTGAAATTTTTGTTTGGATTCCAAGTTGTTCAAGTTCTGGGGCATTTGGATTCTGAGGTATCACTGTATTTATAGTGAAATTATGTTTGTTTCATGGTTTTTCTACATTTATAAGTGTGTGTTTTTAATCTGCTCTGTCAGATATTTGATTTCCATGCTTTAGAAGAGGCAACAGAATATGATGGAGGGTTTTCAGAAGATTCCACAACTATAAGGTAATCATCATCATCTTCATTAGTATCATCATCATCACCATGACTACCATCATCCACCTTTAGTGCAGAGCAGTCAGTGGAAAACTAGATTGTTTTAAGTTATTGTAGCTAGTGTGTTCTTGACCGTGGTGGCTCTTTGCGGAAAATTGTAGGTTGTGCTTGATGTGTGGCGCCATCTGGTGGAAAGAGTATATTGTCCAGAGTGTGGTGTGACGATGATTTGGTTTTTATTTTATGGAACAGTCACTGGTTTTCATGGTCTCCAAACAATTCTGCCTCAAGAGCGTCCTTCCACTTATCTACATGGAGATCAGTGTATTCTGCCTCAAGAGCATCCTTCCACTTGTCTACATGGAGGTCAGTGTATTCTGCCTCAAGAGCATCCTTCCACTTGTCTACATGGAGATCAGTGTATTCTGCCTCAAGAGCATCCTTCCACTTGTCTACATGGAGGTCAGTGTATTCTGCCTCAAGAGCATCCTTCCACTTGTCTACATGGAGGTCAGTGTATTCTGCCTCAAGAGCATCCTTCCACTTGTCTACATGGAGGTCAGTGTATTCTGCCTCAAGAGCATCCTTCCACTTGTCTACATGGAGATCAGTGTATTCTGCCTCAAGAGCATCCTTCCACTTGTCTACATAGAGGTCAGTGTATTCTGCCTCAAGAGTATCCTTCCACTTGTCAGTATGGAGGTCAGTGTATTCTGCCTCAAGAGTATCCTTGCACTTGTCAGTATGAAGGTCAGTGTATTCTGCCTCAAGAGTATCCTTGCACTTGTCAGTATGAAGGTCAGTGTATTCTGCCTCAAGAGTATCCTTGCACTTGTCAGTATGAAGGTCAGTGTATTCTGCCTCAAGAGTATCCTTGCACTTGTCAGTATGAAGGTCAGTGTATTCTGCCTCAAGAGTATCCTTGCACTTGTCAGTATGAAGATCAGTGTATTCTGCCTCAAGAGTATCCTTCCACTTGTCTACATGGAGGTCAGTGTATTCTGCCTCAAGAGTATCCTTCCACTTGTCTACATGAAGATCAGTGTATTCTGCCTCAAGAGTATCCTTCCACTTGTCTACATGGAGGTCAGTGTATTCTGCCTCAAGAGTATCCTTCCACTTGTCTACATGGAGGTCAGTGTATTCTGCCTCAAGAGTATCCTTCCACTTGTCTACATGGAGGTCAGTGTATTCTGCCTCAAGAGTATCCTTCCACTTGTCAGTATGAAGGTCAGTGTATTCTGCCTCAAGAGTATCCTTCCACTTGTCAGTATGGAGGTCAGTGGTTCAAGTTGTCTGAAAATTCTGGAGAGGAATGATTACATGTCTGTAACGGAGTTCTTAGTGCCCCCTTTTTATATCTAAGTATAGTCCTCTATCTATAGGTCTAAATTTTAATGTGAAAATGTGTT
The DNA here is from genome assembly GCA_009760885.1 of Achatina immaculata. Classification (NCBI taxonomy): domain Eukaryota; kingdom Metazoa; phylum Mollusca; class Gastropoda; order Stylommatophora; family Achatinidae; genus Lissachatina; species Lissachatina immaculata. The sequence goes on from CM019700.1 coordinate 33,969,049, forward strand.
CATCTATTAAATACTAACAAGCGGGTGTACTGTGTATTAAAATATAGTCATAGGCAGGCAGTTGATGATATCATAAGCGGGTGCTTATGACACAAATTTCACGTTTCTGTTTTTGTTGTGATTGGTCAGACCAGAGTGTGATGATAAGAGGTCTACAACCCACTGATCTCACATGAGTAGGCAGTTTATTTTGACTTGCACTGCTTCTGGGCTGTTCTTATTGTTTAAATTGTAAACCTGTGAAGAGTATAGAGTGTGAAAATTGAGGTGTCTTGTGTGTTTGTTTGTTTTTTTTTTTTGGATTTCTATGCCATTTAGAAACTTGGAAATGTATTTCTTATTTGTTCAGAAATAGTGACAAATAGGATTGTTTTTTCTATATTGTTCAGAAAGTCTTTGAAGTGTTTTCCTAAATAGCTTAAAAACTTGTGAAAATGTGTTCTGAATAGCTTAAACACTTGTGAAAATGTTTTTCTGAATAGCTTAAAAACTTGTGAAAATGTTTTTCTAAATTGCTCAGAAACTTGTGGATATGTTTATTTTCTAACTTGTTCAGAAACTTGTGGATATGTTTTTTTTCTAACTTGTCAGAAACTTGTGGATATTTTTTTTCTAACTTGTTCAGAAACTTGTGGATATGTTTATTTTCTAACTTGTTCAGAAACTTGTGGATATGTTTATTTTCTAACTTGTTCAGAAACTTGTGGATATGTTTTTTTTCTAACTTGTTCAGAAACTTCTGGAGTGTAGTTCATGCTCTGCCGGATGATGACAAGAAAAAGTTGTTGCAGTTCACCACGGGGACGGACAGAGTGCCCATTGGGGGGTTATCGAAACTGAAAATGATAATTGCAAGGAACGGCCCAGATTCAGACAGGTAATGGAATTCTTGTTGTATTTCTGCGTTGATAACCCTTTTAGGGTTACTTAAAAAAAATAATGTTAAAAAATCGCATTGCTTTACAACGACAAATTATTTTCACGAACCTTCCCCCCCCATTTAAAAAACCCCATAAAAACCAGTAGAAACACACAACAGTTGTAAAGATAAAGAATATTTATTGTTCTTGACATAGTCATCTGATGATGATGAAAGTGATGGCATTGATGATGATGGTTGTGGTATAATGATGGTGAGAGTAAAGGTGGTCATAATTGATAATGATTATGCTCATGGTAGTGACGATTATAATTTCTTGACATGGGCAGATGATGATGATGATGAAGGTGGTGGCGATGATAATGGTATGATGATGATGACGATGAAGGGTTTTCTTTATTTGATGAACTCAAACAGCACAAAGGTCATTAAAATTGATAGTTTCTGCATTTATTTATGAATATTCCAGGTTATGGTAATCTGACAGATTTTTTCTGACAGCCCATGAAGCATCATTTTAACTCTTCCCATGCCTTTTGTCGCTTGGACGACGGTTACAGTTTCTCACGTGGTGCCTTTAATCATCCTAGCGACGTTTGTTTTGTTCATTAAAAACCAGATGTAACGTTTAGATTGTAAACATTTAGTGCGCATGCCCCGTGACCTTTTTCAAAATGGTTGAAGAGTGTTTAGTTATGAGGGAGAAAATTGAAGTTCTGTGCAAGAAATTTCAGCTTTTGGTGATGTAGGGGTATAGACATGCCATGTGATCAGACCACTGTTCTTGAATGCATCCTATGTAGATTTAGACATTAGACGACTGGAGAAGTAGTTAGAAGGTTATTTCAGACATTATTTTAGTGATAATGCAACACTGAATCACAATACAACGTCAACAGGTAGATCTATGCATCTCAGATGGTACATATTGTACCTCTAGACCTTTCCGATAGCAAGTTGGACACAATCATTGTAAAATATGACATTACTTTTTTCCTAAAAAAACTCTGCATTTATGAAATCTTCATACATTTAGTTATATTTTGAAACATAATAAACACTGCTGGCGAGATTCTTCGGATGCCGTGTGTGGAGTGAAACTCCTCCCGGCCAATGAAGAAGATGCAAAAATAGGGTTGCCGTGCGACACTGATGTGAAAAGGTGATGGAAAGGATAAAGTGAAACTTAGTCGGTATGTCCAGTGGTCTCGCGGCGAGAGCTACTCATACCACAGCACCTCTGCTCTAGATGCCGGCCATGTCCGATATACACCCATACTGGTGAAATATGCCTAAACCGGCTTAAACCAGGGGTGAAACTTGATGGCTATGCACGTCACAGTACCTCCGCTCTAGAGGTCGGTCACATCCTAAACATGCCTATACTGGGATAATATGCCTAAACCGGCTCAACCCAGGGGTGAAACTTACTAGTGGCGAGGATTCATCCTCCTGGACAAAAGCTCCGTCCTGGTCACAATTAGGAATGTTAGTGGCCACAACCACAAAATGCTGAAGTTGGAGACGCTGGACCAGTGCAGTCTAGATAGGCAACCACCTCTCACCTGGTGGGGATACACGGGTATCCCAAAACACGTTGAGTTTTTCTGGTGAGAAAGTCTAATTCTAGGCTGGTTGGGCAACCACCTCTCACCCAGCGGGGATACACTGATATCCAAAACATGTCAAGGTTTCCGGTGAGAAAGTCCAACTCTAGATTAAACTGGTGCAATGAAAACCACGGTGTCATGCATTCCCACTTCTGAGACCCACCAAGAATACAGGCTCAAGCCGTGTGATACTCTGAACCTCTTGTGGTCCTCTCGTGGATCTCGTGTGGTCCTTTTTCGGGAACCACAGGGGAACTACGGGACCTATCGAGGACCACAGGAGTAAATTCAGGAGGATCACGGGGCTGTCTTGGTGGTAGAAGCAAACGAAGAAGAAGAAGAAACATAATAAGTACACGGAAGTATATGGAAATAGTGTAATTCATTCAATTTTACAGCTATATCCTCTATACATATCAAGACCCGTGCTTTTAATCCGGCACCCAACTGAACGGCTGCGTTTCTTCCTGAGGCATTGAAAGAGTTACAGAGTTGTTAAATTGATAGTTTCCGCGCTTATTTATGAATATTCCAGGTTCCAGCAAACTGACTGATTTTTTCTAGCCGACAGCCCATGAAACATCATCTTAAAAGGTTATTAAAATTGATAGTTTCTGCACTTATTTATGAATATTCCAGGTTCCAACAAACTGATTTTTTTTTCTAGCTGACAGCCCATGAAACAACATTGGTTATTGCCATTTCCATGAATATTCTCAGGCTGACAGTCATTTTTCCTTTTCTCGTTCATCGTCTTTTTTCAGACTGCCAACATCGCATACGTGTTTCAATGTTCTGTTACTTCCCGAGTACCCAACAGTCGAAAAACTGAGAGACAGACTTCTCAAGGCTATCAACTACTCCAAAGGTTTTGGAATGCTGTGATCACACTAGTTAGTTTTGATGTTTTTGGCTGTACTCCTGTGTATGTGGAAAGATTCAATTTGATTGAATGAGAGAATTCATGTTTGCTGAAGGTTGTCACATTAAACATTTTGTTTGTAATTTCAAATCAGGTAAGTGTGATTGTAGCGTATGTTGTAGTGTTTACTGGGAATGATATTTTTATAGTTTTTGTTTTTTAGATTTCATCTTTTCATCTGATACAGAATTGGGTTAAGGGAAAACCACATTCTGAAGTGCATTCTTTCAGTTTTTCATCATGTGAGCATAAGATTTAAGACACAGACACATTTTTCTCCATTTAGACTTGTCTTGGGCCAGCCATGTAAGTTCATTACTTTCATGTTATGAAATTGTTTTCCACTTTTTTTTTTTCTTTCTTTCTTTCTTCTCTCATCTCTTTGTTTTGGAGAGCTAAGGAGGCAGGACATCTTTCCGTGGCTTACTTTTACAGAGTTTCCATTTTTAAAAAGAATTATGTTCCTCAGTTATTCTTCTGTATCAGGTCTTGAAATGACTGCCAATTAATATTATCAGCAGTTTGTAGCATCTTGTTTCATTGGTTTCTAGAGCTATATAACTTCAGTGTTGTAGCTACTTCTGCTGTTGTTTTCTCCACATCTCCTCTTTATGGTTTTGCGTTGCTTTGTACCAGGTTGGCCTGAGAGAACCAATTTCAGTTCATTTTTGATGATTGGTATATTTGAGTTTTTGTGACAGCTGATGGCAAAGTGATGAAGATTTAGAAAAAACAAACAGTGAGTCATATAGGAAGTAGGGTGTGGCAGCAGCTTTATTTCTTGGAGTGGTAATAAACATTTCTCCACTGTTGTGGGGGTGAGAACCTTGTTAGCCAGAGCGAAGTAACCCATCGACCTGTTTTCTTGAACACTGGAGGAAGGTGAGATGGCAGCTTTGGCTTCCTGTCATTTCTGTGGCAGTGTTGTGGGTTTGTTTGCTGGTGGCCGGTAATCCATGTTCACAACGTGGCTCCCTGGGTGCCGAGATTTGGTGACAGAAAAGTAGCGAGAGCAAAGAGTTTTCAGTTACTCGGAGTGAACAGATGTTTGAGAGTTGTAAATAATGGTGAATTATTTGACAATGATAAATGAGCTAATTTGATAGATAAATGATGTATTGAGTTAAGAATTATTTGACAGTGATAAATGAGCTAATTTGATAGATAAATGATGTATTGAGTTAAGAATTATTTGACAGTGATAAATGAGCTAATTTGATAGATAAATGATGTATTGAGTTAAGAATTATTTGACAGTGATAAATGAGCTAATTTGATAGATAAATGATTATTGAATTAAGAATCAAAAAGGGTGAAGATTTTGCCTGAAAAACAGCAACAACAACAAAAAAAGAAATGCAAGATTGTGGTTAATTAACATTTTTTTCTTCTTTGGAGGATGATGGAAATAAAAGACCTGGATTATGGGTATGTGACAAGGGTAGGTGACATTTCAGTAGAAACTAGGCACTGAATGACTGTTGGAAGTAATTTATTATGGAAGTAGGTCTGCAGTGATTAGAACTGGGGAGTTGGTGTATCTTTAGTACAGCAGATGATACGTTTCCTGTGTGCGTGTGTGTGTGTGTGCTCTTCATGTCATTTGCTCATATCACGTTTGATACTTGTTCTTCTCACTAGAGCTGTAAGCAAGGTATTTTTGTTGGTGCAGCTGATGCAGTGAAGATGCTTGTTTGAGGGTTTGAGCTACAGTGGCTTGGGGGTTTGAGGGTTTGAGTTAGAGTAGCTTGTTTTGGGGTTTGAGGGTTTGAGTTAGAGTAGCTTGTTTTGGGGTTTGAGGGTTTGAGTTACAGTGGCTTGTTTGAGGGTTTGAGTTACAGTGGCTTGTTTGGGGGTTTGAGGGTTTGAGTTACAGTGGCTTGTTTGGGAGTTTGGGGTGATGAGACTTAAGTAAAGTTGCAGTCTTCTTGATAATATGGTTTAGAATGAGGGTTTGATTTACAGTGGCTTGTTTGGGAGTTTGGGGTGATGAGACTTCTTTAAGTTGAATAAAGTTGCAGTCTTCTTTTTTAGCTTCTCTGCCAGAGTGGGTGGATGGGAGTAGGGGCACACAGCGACCCCTTCACTGTTGGGCAGGCTGAGACTCTATAAGGAGCACCAACTAGAGGTGGGTCAGGGTCTTGGTGGCAGTGTTTTGATGGCCCTGGCAACGTGCCTCATTCTTCACCGTCACTCATCCTCACCATCACCTCATCCTTCACCGTCACCTCATCACATTTTCTGCACAGAGCTGATATCATTATCACAGAATGTATTGGGGTTTTTAAAAAAAATTGTTTCAGAGTATCACATATGTGATGTGCACCATATGAATATGTTAATTAACATAAACCTGTTTGTAACTTACATTGGTCTGATTATACGCATTATCAACAGATTTATAGAGGTATCATATGTTTATTATGACATGTATGTTTTGTAACCTGCCTTAGTTTAAGAGTGACTTTGTTTGACAGTTTTTACTTGTAGATTTTGTATTTTCTTGCAAATGTTTGGAATTTTATTTATGAGATTTGATTTGCTAAAAGTCGGTCTAGTCAACCTGCTTATTTAGTACCTTGACCTTACGCCGAAAAATGTCCTGGACTCCCAGAAAATGCATGGTTTATAAACATGTCCCTGAAAAACAAAGTTGTGCAGTTAATTTGCGACTTTTTTTATCATGTGGTGATAGGAAGATGAGAACTTAGTTATGTTCGATGGAAAAGCTAAGCATGTCTTCACACAAGTGAGTGCTTTAAAAAAAAAGAGTGGGTGGGGGTGTGTGAAAAAAAGGAAAGAATTTCATAAACTTGATGAGAGAGATGGCTGACTGTCAAGGCTTTGACAGGCGAATAAAAAAGCATTTAAAAAGTTGTTTGAAGAGTCACAAAAAATCAGAATCTGGAGCCGACAAAGACGAAGCTGAGGAAACAGGTAACAGTGATGAAGTGCAGACCAGTGACTAGCTATAGAAGCTGCGCAGATGACAGTCTTCAGCGAATAATGAGTCAACGTGTGATGTGGAAGTGCCTGTTTCATCCCAGAAGTAGGCATACTGATGGATGTCACGGTGGAGCAATCTGAACACCATAATCTACAAACCTCTTCTCACAGTGACCTGCAGTGCCAGGCGCAATATTTGATGTAGATCTGTAGAGATATTTATGTTTCTTGTTGTCTGAACTTAGAGAAGATTGTAGTCTGTGTAACATTGTTTGCAGATCTGGCATAATCTGTGGTGGTGAAGAAAGAAGGCCTTGTTTGTACTCCAAAAAAGGCAGAAAAAAAAACTGATGAGAAATGTCTTCAGATACAAATAGCTCAGTGGACTGACTGAATGACATAGGAAAGGTAGTTTGTTTGGTTAGAAGTGCAGAGAATGATTAACATGTACCATCACAACATCACATCATCATTTTGTGAGTCAGAGCAAAGCAGGTAATCATTCAGATCAAGTAACCACATGAAAACTATCATCAGTGGCAAAAAGGAGTGCTCAGAGATGGTCTTGTAACATAGAGAAGCATTATTTTTAGGACAAGCAGCTAAAGAGGTTCATGGGGCACAGGGGATTAGGGGATTGCTTGTAGGACAAACAGCTAAAGAGGGTCATAGGGCACAGGGGATTAGGGGATTACTTGTAGGGCAAGCAGCTAAAGAGGGTCATAGGGCACAGGGGATTAGGGGATTGCTTGTAGGACAAACAGCTAAAGAGGGTCATAGGGCACAGGGGATTAGGGGATTACTTGTAGGGCAAGCAGCTAAAGAGGGTCATAGGGCACAGGGGATTAGGGGATTGCTTGTAGGACAAACAGCTAAAGAGGGTCATAGGGCACAGGGGATTAGGGGATTGCTTGTAGGGCAAGCAGCTAAAGAGGGTCATAGGGCACGGGATTAGGGGATTGCTTGTAGGACAAACAGCTAAAGAGGGTCATAGGGCACAGGGGATTAGGGGATTACTTGTAGGGCAAGCAGCTAAAGAGGGTCATAGGGCACAGGGGATTAGGGGATTGCTTGTAGGACAAACAGCTAAAGAGGGGATTAGGGGATTGCTTGTAGGACAAGCAGCTAAAGAGGGTCATAAGGCACAGGGGATTAGGGGATTGCTTGTAGGACCACCTAAAGAAGGTCATAGGCCACAAAGGATTAGGGGATTGTTTGTATGATAAGCAGCTAAAGAGGGAATTAGGGGATTGGTTGTAGGACAAGCAGCTAAAGAGGGTCACGAGGCACAGGGGATTAGGGGATTGCTTGTAGGACAGGCAACTGAAGCTGGTCCTAGGGCATAGTTAGACCTTTGTGGGGCAAACAACAAAATATGGTCCTAGAGCATAGTAGAGGACCTTATGAGACAACAGCCCATTATGACCATAAAGCATAGAAAAGGACCTTTCGTGGGACAAGCAACAAAATATGGGCATAGGGCAATAGTAGAGGACGTATTGGGACAAACAATCCAAAAATACCTAGAGAGAAGAATAATTCCTGAAAAGAAGTGAGTAAAATGTATATCACTTTAAGCATAGACTTTTTGCTAGAGGAAGAGATTGCACTTTTTAAAATGATGCTCATTAAAGCATAAATGGTTCATTTCTGTTGGAGCTAACTCAGAAGTTCATCTTTCCAGATAGACATCAGCCCACTGTCTTATGTAACTCTTAGATTATCCAGAGCTGCATAAACAGCTTTTTTTTTCTTAAAAAAAAATTAAAATAACTGTATGGTTTTGTTCCATATTTGAAAGTTTATAATTTTAAACTGCTATAAACACTGAAAGTAAAGCATGTCTGCTGTGATGAGTGATAACATTTAGTGTTTGAGTGTCATGGGTGTTGTTTAGTATTCAAAGAGTTAAGTCTTGGTACACGGAAAAAAGAAATCCAGGATGGCCTGTTAAATTGCTTGTCATATCTTGGAGCTGCAAGAATAAGACACTGGAATACACAGTATTGGGGAAACTTGGATTGGTTATCTTTGTGTTCTAGAATAGGATGTAGGGGCGGGGGGAGGTGTTGTGACTACAGGGGTTTAGCTATTACCATATTGAGTGTTACTAAAAATAAGTACATTTAATAAAAACCTGTGATGCTTCAGATCTTGGGTTGTTTTTTGTTTGTTTGTTTAATAGTTTGTTGGTGATTGATTGTAGAGTTTGTTGGTGATTGTTTGTAGAGTTTGTTGGTGATTGATTGCAGAGTTTGTGGCTGAATGATTGTAGAGTTTGTTGTTAATGATTGTAGAGTTTGTTGTCAATTGATTGTAAAGTTTGTTGCTGAAAGATTCATTCATTGAAAGTGTAAAACATCAATTGTTCTCAACATCACAGATTCCAGTCCTCCTTTTTCAACCCAAACTGTCCCCAGGTCCTTCCCTAAAGATAAAATCATCATCAGGAAGGGGATCTTCACCTCTATACATCCCCTCCCTGATGAAAATTGCTGGTTTACGTTAAACTGAAGATTGGGGCAGGACAAGCATACTTAATATTAAACTGAAGATTGGGGCAGGACAAGCATACTTAATATTAAGCTGAAGATTGGGGCAGGACAAGCATACTTAATATTAAGCTGAAGATTGGGGCAGGACAAGCATACTTAATATTAAGCTGAAGATTGGGGCAGGACAAGCATACTTATATTAAGCTGAAGATTGAGGCAGGGCAAGCATACTTAATATTAAGCTGAAGATTGGGGCAGGACAAGCATACTTAATATTAAGCTGAAGATTGGGGCAGGACAAGCATACTTAATATTAAGCTGAAGATTGGGGCAGGACAAGCATACTTAATATTAAGCTGAAGATTGGGGCAGGACAAGCATACTTAATATTAAGCTGAAGATTGGGGCAGGACAAGCATACTTAATATTAAGCTGAAGATTGTGGCAGGGCAAGCATACTTAATATTAAGCTGAAGATTGGGGAAGGGCAAGAGTACTTAATATTAAGCTGAAGATTGGGGCAGGACAAGCATACTTAATATTAAGCTGAAGATTGGGGAAGGGCAAGAGTACTTAATATTAAGCTGAAGATTGGGGCACGGCAAGCATACTTAATATTAAGCTGAAGATTGGGGAAGGGCAAGAGTACTTAATATTAAGCTGAAGATTGGGGCACGGCAAGCATACTTAATATTAAGCTGAAGATTGGGGAAGGGCAAGAGTACTTAATATTAAGCTGAAGATTGGGGCAGGGCAAGCATACTTAATATTAAGCTGAAGATTGGG
>CM019700.1:33985878-34006034 GCA_009760885.1 Achatina immaculata
TCTTTAGACTTGATTATGAGATCTGCCGGTGATTTTCTTCCTAGCCACACTGAAATCCCAGCCAGTAACTTCTCTCTCTGTCTTCCTCTGTCTCTTTTTTCCCTCAGATTTTCAGGTTGCAACAATGTGTTCCAATTTTCCTATTCTCAGAAAATGTCCTACAAATCTCACTTGTCTGCCTCTGACCTTTGGTGTAATTTGCATTTTTAACTCCAGGCTCTCTTAAGACTTCTTCGTTGACTTCTTCTTGGCTGTTCATGGTACCTTCAACGTCCTTCTTATGAACCACATGGCCATGACCTCAATTTCTCTCTCTACTCTCTTATTCATAGACCATGCTTCTCATCCATAAAACAAAATTGGCTCGATGTAACATTTAAGTTCTCAGAATCTTGTTTCCAGTGATATGGGAAAGCTGACTTGACCTGAGCACGTCTGCTTTTTATATCATTGTGACATTTCCCATCAGCTATTATAATCTTTCGTAAGTACTTGAATCTATCAACTTGTTTCAGATTTGTGCCATCGATGGTAATACTACATTTTGGTGGTGTTCTTTTCTTGAGATGACCATCATTTCAGTCTTCTTTTTGTTCAGGCTGAGACCTTTACTTTTACTTTCACGAACCACGACGTCCAGAAGAGCCTGTAGCTACCCTTCACTCTTAGCAATCAGAACTGTGTCGTCTGCATATCTTAAGTTGTTAAGGTTGTACCCGCCAGCTGATATTCCTGGCAAGTTCTCTATATTTCTTATTATGTTTTCACTGTACCAGGAGAAGAGGTCAGGAGATAGAACACATCCTTGTCTCACTCCCAATTTTATGCTTTGGAATGCTCCTATTTGGTCCTCGACCTTCATTGCTGCTGATGAATGATTGTTAAAATATCTTTAAAAAAGACAACCCCAGCGACTGCAATACCTGGAGGGGTGTAACCTTAGTATCAGTTGTGTCAGAAGTATTTTACAAGGTCATTCTGAATAGAAGAAAATATGTAGTGGATACTGCAATGAGAGAAGAAAAGGCTGGGTTTATAAAACGGAAAAACTGTCACGATCAGAGCTTTACGACAAGAATAATACTTTAAGAACATATTGAAAAGCAAAAACCATTAATACTGAACTTCATACAATTTAAAAATGCATTTGATACCATACACAGAGATTCATTGTGGATAATTTTAAGCCTGTATGGAATATCATCTAAAACTGTCAACATCATTAAAGGTCTCTTCAACGGATATGTTTGTGCAGTCAAGACAGAAGAAAGGGTCAGTAAATACATCCTGACTGAAACGGGGACAAAAGAAGGATATATATTATCTCCCTTTCTTTCTGGAAATGTCATTGACTTCATAATGAAAAAGAATTCATCATATATAAAACGGGCGTTGATTGGGTACTCTTAGCCAAGACAATGTGAAATCAATGCAAGAAAAAACAGATACCAGGTTTTCACTGGCTTGTAAAATAGGGCTTGAAATTAACAAGGAAAAAAATAATGAAAATTTTCATTAATCAAGAAGGAAAAATATAGGTAGAAGGAACAGCTATTGAATGGTTCTAAGGACTGTTACTGCCGGAGGTGGGGTGGAGAAGTCGATCGCCACTCTAACGGCGTGCGTCTCAAACAGCCTCTGACAGTCAAATCCAGCTCCTGGCCTTCCTGTGGCAGAACTGTTTAAACTGACAGGAAAAGGGGCGAAGGCGAATATCTGGCGCCTGAAAACCAGACACTTAGGGTAGATGAATGGCAAGTTTAGTAGCTCATCTACCGCTGCTGGTGAGATTCTTCAGCTGCCCTGCGTGGAGCGATGCTCCTCCCGGCCATTGAAGAAAGGTGGAAATTGGGTTGCCGCGTAGCACCACTGCGGAAAAGGTGGTAGAAAGGATAATGCGAAGCAAACAGTCAAATCACGGCACCTCTGGTCTGGAGGTCGGCCACGTCCTGAGTGCAGTCATATCGGGTGAAATGCATGAACCGGCTTGTCCCAGAGGTTAAGACACTGCTGGCGAGACTCTTCGAATGCCGCGCGTGAAGTGAAGCTCCTCCCGGTCAAGGAAGAAAATGCGGAAAAGAAATAAAGGTTGCTGTGCGGTGCCGATGTGAAAAGGTGGTGGAAAGGGTAAAGTGAAGTTTAATCGGTGTGTCCAGTAGTATCGCTACGAGAGCTATACATACCACGGCGCCTCTGCTCTAGAGGCCGGCCGCGTCAGAAATACACCTACACTGGTGAAATATGCCTAAACCGGCACACACCAGGATTGGAACTTGATGGCTAGGCTCTGCTCTAGAGGTCGGTAACGTCCCAAAAAACCCAAACTGAGATAATATGCCTAAACCGGCTCAACCCATGGGTCATTAGTGGCGAGTATTCGTCCTCCTGTACAAAAGCTCCATCCTGGTCACAACTAGGAAGGGTAGCGACGACGACCACAAAATGTTGAAGTCGGAGACACTGGACTAGGGCAGTCTAGATAGCCAACCACCTCTCACCCGGCGGGGATGTTTGCGTATACTAATCACGCTGAGGTTTTCCGATGAGAAAGTCCAACTCTGGACTGGATGGGCAACCACCTCTCACCCGGCGGTGATACACGGGTATCTCCAAACATGTCGAGGTTTTTCGGTATGAAGGTCCAACTCTGGCCTGGGTGGGCTACCACCTCTAACCCAGCAGGGATGCACTGATATCCTAAACACGTCGCTGTCTTCTGGTGGGAAAGTCCAACTCTAGACTAAACTTGTGCAACAAAAACCACGGTGTCACGCAATCCGCTTCAGAGACCCACCAAGAATACGGGCTAAAGCAGTGCGATACTCTGAACCTCTTGTTGTCCTCTCGGGGATCTCGTGTGGTCCTTTCGGGGATCACACAGGAGACTACGGGACCTAACGAGGACCACAGGCGTAAATTCAATAGTATCACAGTGCGGTCTTGGTAGTAGAAGCAAGAGAAGAAGAAGAAGAAGAAGAATGAATGAATGAATGAATGAATGAATAATCTTTATTTTTCAAGGGTAAAGAATTGGGCACGCAGGCCCGTCTTACATTCTGCCCTTCATCACTCCATCTTTCATTCTTCCCACACACTTGATTTAGTAAAAAATACAAATTAAATTAGGAAAAACATATCAAAAGAGTGTACGATTTAACTATTACATTCAAGGTAAAAGAGAAGAAGTAATTAACCTAATAAAATAGCACTCACGCACACATACACACGCAGACATATACATAAATAAAATACATTGTAAATCATCTTCTAACAAACATTAAAATAATTTCTAACAATATCTAACAAGTTGCTTTTCTAACTATGTCATTAAAGTACTTGATGGTTTACGAGCCATGTGTTGAGAGAGTACTGGCTATTTTATGGAGGCATATAATTACAAGCAAGTAAATAATGAAACAGGTTTGAGTTAAAGGATGAAGTATTACCAATGGATTTTAAATTGTAGGGGAGGGTGTTCCAGAGCTGTACTGCAGAGTATGCAAGGCTTTTCTTGTACAGATCAATCCTGGGTTCAGGAAGAAGACAGTTTTTTAAACGCTGGCTATGTTTAGTGTTATACGTAAACAGTGACCACAAGTAAGGCGGAGCATTGTGCGACAGAATTCTGTGAACAAACTTAACTTTGTTAAAAATGATTCTATTTTTGAGGGGTAGAATTGTGAGTTGTTTGTGTTGATCTACAGTCTGTACTGGATGTTTGTCACAAATAAGATTTAATGCTCGCTTGTGAAGTGAGTGGAGCCTTTTTGTGTTTGAGACTGAGCATCCATCCAAGACTGTGGAATAATAATCTAAGTGTGTTTGTATGTGTGATATGTAGTATATTTTTCTTGTGTCTTTGTCGAAAAAGTGTTTAATTTTGGCTAATTGGTAAACTTTCTGTGCAATCAAATTTGTTAGGTTATGTACGTGAGAATTCCAAGTTAAATGCTGATCAATGATGAGTCCTAGGGTTTTATGTTCATGAACATTTTCTATTGCCTTAGTCCCAGCACAAAGCTGTAGTGAAGTTTTAGTTGCATTTTGCAGTTTCTGTCTTGTAGTGATGAGCATGGATTTTGTTTTGTTGGTGTTTATCAACATACCATTTTATTACTCCATTTAATCAAACTGTTTATATCATTTTGGAGCGTTGTCTGTAGTTTATTGATGTCATATTCACTATTGTAAACAGTACAGTCGTCAGCAAAAGATCACATGAAGAGTACTTTAAATGTAGTGGTAGGTCGTTAATATAGATAGCAAAGAGAAGAGGACCAAGAACGGAGCCTTGAGGAATACCAGTATCAACCACAGACGAGCCAGCTATTTTGTTTCTAAAGCGAACTACTTGTTTTCTACCTGAGAGAAAAGATGTAATACATTTTGTTAGGTCAGTGTGTAATCTATAGCCTTCCAGCTTTTTTGCAAGAATTTCATGATCAATCATATCGAAGGCTTTCTTGAAATCAACAAAGACAGCACCACACAATTTGTCATCATTTATATTAGACAGCCAGCTTTCTGTCATTTTAGTTAATGCTGTGTGGCAGGAGTAATTAGGTCTAAAACCTGACTGACTGTCTATTAGTAGATTGTTTTCTTGCATGTGGAGCAGAGTTAACTTTTGTATATGTTTTTCAAGAGGTTTAGATAGTGATGACAGAATGGATATGGGTCTATAGTTTGAGAGGTCACTAGTCTCTCCAGATTTAAAAAGAGGAAAAACTTTGGCGAGTTTAAAAGCGTCAGGGAAATATTTTTTGTCAATACACAAGTTGTACAAGTATGTTAGTGTGTCTGTGATAACTGGTGCAGCGTAGCGTAGTATCTTGTTACTAATGTCATCACATCCTGCTGAGTTAGTGTTCTTTAAGGACCGGATGTAGTTATAAACCTCACCGACTGTGAGGAAAGGAATATTAGTTTGTTTTAGCTTTACACATTTACTGTCGCTGAAAGTTTTCAACACGCTCAGGTCGCAATTAGGGGTCGATAATGACGATTTTAGAATACTAATTTCTTCCCTAAAATGTTCACTGAAGTTTGTGCAATTATGTTCACCAATAAGTGTTTGTGGGTCATTTTGCTTCCTTTTATTTACAAGAGTATTAATCGCTTTCCAGATTGATTTACTATCAGTTTTGTCTTTCACTAAATTTCTGAAGTAATTTTTCTTTTCCTGCCTAATTAAATACTGCACCTTATTCCTAAGTGAACGATAGCTACTGAATTTTCAGTTTTTGTGAGCTTCATCCCGTTTCCTCATCGGGAGTTATCCACGGGGATTTTGTTACGTGTTTTACTCTCATTTCTCTGATGGGGACATGCTTGTTAAAAATATTTCGAAATATCTTGATCCAGTATTCGATAGCCTCATCTGGATTTGTTAACTGGAAAACGTACGTAAGAGGCGAAGCTTTTCGATCAGTTAAAAATAATTCCAAGTTAAAGTTTTTAAAGTTTCTATATTTGATGCTGGTATGTTTGTGTTTCGGTATTTTATACCCCTTATGTGACCAGGTACAGCAGACCGGGTAGTGATCACTCAGCGACACATGAGGGACAGTGCATTCAGTAATGTTTCCTGGATCAGCTTCATAAATATGATCTATTAGTGTTGATGATGATTCAGCAACTCTAGTAGGTTCGTTAACAATTTGGGAGAAGTTGCAAGATGTTAAAATGTTCTTCCATGTAGGATTTGGCTGATTAAGATCTATATTGAAGTCGCCTAGAATGATTATGTCCTTGAATTTATGAGTTACAGCATCATCCATCATGGTCGCAAAGTGATCACACCACTCGGCTGAAGCATTTGGATTAGAATTGGACTAAGATTCGATATTTTGATTTCTAGCATAATACATTCAACCTCTGATGTCTCCAGGTCTTCTCTTCTACAAAATTTAATTGTGTTAGAAATGTAAACGACTAAACCTGTCTCTAGCTTCCTAGTTGGGTCGCGCCTGATCAAATTAAAACCATCTATTCGTATATCATTGTCTGTGATGTTTTTATGTAATCTGCTTTCAGAGAAACCAAAAATATGAAAATGTTGTTGAAGTATATATGTAACCTCAGGGAGTTTTCCTAACAAATGATAAACATTTAAGTGGCCAACACGTAGGCCATCGTGTCGCAGCCACTCACGCGTGGCTCAGAGCTGCATGACTAAACTGCATTAGATATTGTAGCTGAAAGTTCCACGGATAATGATTCGAGGTTCTTGTGTTTGTGTCCTGTACAGTTGTTGTGGTATTCCTAAGTGGTGATTGTGCAGGAGTCTCCATGTTGTTGGCTGTACTAAGTGTTGGTATAATTTGTTGAGCTTGCCGTGTAGGCAGGGGCGGGAACAAGGAATCGTATAGTGGGTCAGTGGATGGAGTGGGCAATGGTAGAGAGGCAGATGGTGATGTTTCTGAGGGTCCTTGGAGTCTTGTAGTTGGTGTAGAGTGTGTTTCTGGATCTATGAGATGTGGGTGGCTGTCTAAACTGTTTCTGGCTATTTGAGTGTTTTGTTATGTTCTGCTCAGTTCTTGCTGGATATTTGATATTTTTGGCAAGGATGCTGCTGCCAGTCTTGTTAATGTGGATGTGGTCCCTGTAAAGGCGTTTTTTGGGAGCACCTGTGGCTGAAGTAAAAATTGGCGTGTTGTTTATAAAAACTACTGTGTTCTGTAGACAGAATGTTTTTAGTATTTTGTTGTTTATATCCACCATGCGACGTCCAGGACCAGAACAAGGTGGAATGATGGATGAAATGTTGATGGAAGTGTTAGGGTATTTTTTCTTGATGGTGGGTATCAAGTCCTGTATATCAGAGGGCCGAAGATTCTGGCCGTTCATGCTGTCATTAATGCCAACATGCACGGTCGTTCTCCTCACTCTCTGATCGACATCAAGTCGTCTCAGTGTCTGCGTTAGTTTTATAATACCAGCTCCAGGTACTGGCATGACTGAGACAGTGTCTTCAGAGGTAAGTGACATGCGCTCACCATAGATTCCTTTAAGTAATTAATCTCCGATTATCAAGTGTGTCGTATATTCTTTGATGTTGTTACTGTGTTTTTGTGTATCTTGTTCTTGTTGATGTTTATGAGACCGTGAGTGAGAAGTGGATGTCTTGTTTGAGATATCTGTCTGGGTTCTTGGTGCTTTATGATTATATACAATAGGGCTATCTTGTAAAGCTTGAAACCTATTACTTATATGCACATCAATAGGGTAAGCTAAATTTTCAGGTGCTACCTTTATAGGTGTTGTGGTGCTGGTGTGTTTCTCTTGTGCAGCTCTTTGTTGTGGCGTGTCTTTGTTGATATCTGGTGAACTTGTGCATGAATTTACAGCCATATTGTCTGTCAGCAGTCACTTCTTGAATATTTGTCAACACTTCCTTGTTGTGTCTGCGTGGCTCACTCTGCCATTCAGATATCATGAGTCTCATTTTAGCATTTTCATCTCTCAGTGACGTAAGTTCAGCCCTGAGACTGTCATTCTCCAGCTTGAATGAGTTCTTAATCTCCGCTGCCATGTCAGTAAATAGCTTTATGACGAGGTCTTTGACTACCTGAAGTATGTTTTGGCTACATAATGTAGCTAAGTTTTCCTCGACAACTCTAGTCTGCTGAGATACATGTGGTGAATCAGCCACACTAGATATAGAGAACTCAGGCGCTGGAGTTTCACTGTCGTCTTGGTTTTCCACATCAGCTAAATTGTTGCTGGTGGAGTGTTCAGGCATTGTTTGAACGTCAGTGGGTTCATCTGAGGTGCTTGCCTGATCTGACAGGCTTTGTCAGTAAGATCAGCACTGGGGCAGTTTGTGAATTGTTCTTGCATGTCGGTGGTGGTAGCGCCTTGATTGATATCAGTGGCGACAGTATCGTGTCCGTCACTGGTGTGATGGCCTGTCTGTCACTCATGGCAACAGATGATAGAGATGGTTTCACTGTAGCTGACAGTCGCAGGAAAGGTTTTAAAGCTTCATCCTGAATACGACTGAAGTCATCTGTCAACCAAGAGTCGACATCATGAGCACCGCCTTGAACCAATATTTTATTTCTTGTATGGTACAGGTGGATAGTTACAAGTGCTGTTTTTATAAAGTCCTCCACATTTGCACCATTTTTATCTGCCCTCTCTTCCGTGTGGTCGTGATAGTACTCCCTGTTCACACACTCATAATCGAGTGTGTTGTTGACAAGAACGACTAAGCATTGTCCCTCGTTGGTCCTTGTTATTGTCAGGCCGGGGACTTTGTCGCAGCCACGGAGCTTGGTATTTACCGCCTTTCTTTTGTTCAGGGAGTAATTCTTTACAGCCGCCGGCCGCAGTCCATCCCGTCTTCTTGTCTGGCTAGCTTCTTCTACATCATCTTCTACATCATCGTCTCTACTACAAGATAACATTGTCAGCTTATGATGCAATACATTATGCCAGCCATTGTAGTCACGCCTGGCCACACGATGACCTAGTTACAATGAGCCGCGTGGTCACTGGCTAGGCCAGTATTGGACAAAGAGCTTATATGTTATATTACTGTTCGAACATTTTGATAAATATTTAACAAACTACATGGATTTTTTAAATTTCACATATTTCACCACAAGCACAAACACAAGTGAATTCCAGTGGTATCCATTTCACATCACAATCTTATAAAATGACACTGGTAAAAATCCAAATGTAGGAGCTAAAATAAACACGTCCGATCACATTAGACTGAAGCGAATGAGAGGAGAAGAAGAAGAAGAAGAAGAAGGTGTTGAATAAGTACACCGCCGTGTATGTTTTGTCAGCTACACATATCAGGAAGGTGACACCAGAAAGCAAGCTAGAATTAGAATTACAAAAGCAGCATTGTCCTTCAAAAATCTTGACAAAATATGGAATTCAAAGGTTTAAGCATAAAAACCAAATTAAGACTATCCAATTCAAATGTGATATCAACCCTCATTTATGCATGCCAAAGCTGGAAATCAACTAAAGAAATAGACAACAAATTAGACGCTTTGAAAACAATTCCCTAAGAAAAAAACTTGATATAAAGTGGAACAAAATCAAGAAGAACGCAGAAATAACGCAGATGAGCGAACAACAGCCTGTCTTATGTGGAATTAGAAAAATTAGATGGGCATATGTTAGTCACGTGGTGAGAAGAAACAGATTCTCAGAACCAGGTATCAGGTGGAAAACAACAGAGTGAAGAAAACCGAGTTCGACCACGTGATACTCTAAAGAGGACACTGTTAAGAGAGCACAGTTTAGTGGGTGTAACATCTTTTGATGAGGTTGAAAAGCTCACCGAAAAAAAGGAAATTGTGGCGAACTACCATGCAAGCCCTACATGATATTTAACGGCAAGGGAAGGATGTAAGGTGTAAGAAGTAACTGTTACAGTATTACACAAGGCTTTAGCATTTATTTCTCACATTTATATTATTTCTTTTTCTTAAATTTCAGCGTAACTGAAATGCGTACTTGAAATAGTAGTGCACTTCTCAAACTTTCCAGGAATAACACAGATAATTAGACAGACAGACATATAATTTGACAGTCAGAAAGATAATTAGACAGTCAGACATATAATGAGACAGACTGAGAGACAATAGAGGGACAGAGAGAGGCAGATAAATAGAAAGATAGACAGACAGCAGTACATCTGACCATACACATAGACAAGTACATACAAAGCGATGTTTATGGAAATTTATATAGCGTAAAAATAGTCCACTGTTAAAAACAGAGATTTCACTGGATATAGATATTTTTTTTTCTCAAAATGATTTCTCAGGATTAATATGTGATTTTAAACAAATCTTTGCAATTTTCTGCACTCACATTATTGTTATACGAATACAAGGTATAATTTCTTTAAATATTTGTAAAATGTTATATATATTTTTTTTTCTAACATTATTACAGTCCGTAAGTAAATTACCTCAAAGAAAATGTGAAGTAATCATGTCTATTACATGGAGGTAGAAACAAAACAGTTTAAAAATCAACTTGACTGCCATATGTTTGCATAATTTCACTGAAAATAAAACTAATTGACCATATAAAATAATGCTGACTTATTACTTCATAACCAGAAATAAATTTGGTGTAATACATTTCCGAATCCAAATTTTGATAGTTTTGTTATCAAGTGTTTACACAAAAAATATCGTAAGTGGTTTTATCATATGTAAATCTTTGCACAGTTAGAAATATGGATTTATGAACGGATGGGTAGTCAGAGATAGACATAAAGATAGACAGATCGATAGACAGATAGATAGATAGATAGATAGATACATACATACATACATACATACATACATACATACATAGATACACAGATAGATAGATAGATAGATAGATAGATAGATAGATAGATAGATAGATAGATAGATAGATAGATAGATAGATAGATAGATAGATAGATAGATAGATAGATAGATAGAAAGATAGATAGATAGATAGATAGATAGATAGATAGATATATTCTCAAAAGAATATTCTTTTTTAAAAAGACAATTTGAAATAATTTCAAATATGTATTTTCTGACATACTTTTCTTTTGATATTAAGCAAAATATAGTGTGTACTTTTTAATGTTACAAAATATAGGTCTGTATACCTGTCAAGTACAAAAGTACACACATAAATTCTCATATATAATTTTAATTATAGGGATACACACATTCCCCTATACATACAAATATTTGAAGAAAATAACTTTACAGTGTTTTCAAATGATTATTACATTTAAAAAATAAATATTAGTATATAACATTTACACAAGGGGTGCGACAAGGATGTGTACTATCTCCAGACCTTTTTTCTCTGTATAGCGAGAATATTCTAAGAACAATCATCACAGAACCAGGCATAAAAATTGGAAGATACAATATTAACAACCTTCGGTATGCTGAAGACACAGTACTGATAGCTGAGAACCAACAAGATCTGCAAAATCTCTTGGATAAAGTCGCCAAAGAAAGTGAACAGAAAGGCCTTACTTTGAACGTCAAAAAGACAGAGACTATGGTTATATCTAAGAAACAGAATCCACCAGCATGCAGTATTAAATTAAACGGAACTATTCTAAAGCAGGTGCAGAAATTCAAATACCTTGGAGCAGTAATAACTTCAGATTGGAAATGCACAACAGAAATTAGGAACAGAACAGGCCAAGCAAAGACTGCATTTCAGAGAATGAGAAACATATTAACCAACACATTCTTATCACCGAATGTTAGAAAACGAGTCCTAAAATGCTATATTGAACCTATCTTGTTATATGGAAGTGAATCATGGACAATAGGCAAGTCTGCACAAAAATCATTGGAAGCAGCAGAAATGTGGTTTATTAGAAGAATGTTGCGAATCCCCTGGACAGCAAAAATAACTAATGAAGAATGTATGAGAAGAGCTGGAGAGACAAAAAACCTTGTTAAAAAGATAAGAGAGAGACAATGTACTTTCATAGGACATGCAATGAGAAGAGGGGGCATTGAAAATATTATCTCTCTCTCTCTGAACCTTAAGTGCCCAGGGCAAATGGGGCTTCCGCAAGGGTTTTCCACAAATGCCTGTCTTTCGCCTTTTTTTCTGCTCTTGCCCAGGTGAGCACTCTATTGCTCAACATCCTTTCTGTTGTTCTTATCTTTTGTTTAGGTTCCAGGAGGTCTGCAGTCGGGCTGGGGACTTCCAGTGGCTGGCTTTCATCCACAACCTTCATGGGCTCAGTTTCCTGATAAGCATTTCTCCTTCCACCTGCATTTGCTTTTTCCCTTGCTTCTGTTTCTGTAGCAGTCTGATAGTTTTTTACCAGATAGGGTTGCTGACCCTATGCTGAACCCTCCTTAGTCGCCTTTTACGATCATGCATGGTAGGGTACAGTGGTCCTATTCTTTGCAGATCCCGGGTACCACACGGGGGGAAAATATTATAACAACAGGAAAAATAGAAGGAAGAAGATGAAGAGGAAGACCAAGAGAAATGATACTGGACAGTCTGACGGGATGGTGTGAGAGGAGATCACCAACTGAGCCGATGGCCTGCATGAAGGATCGGGTGCTCTGGAGAAGCATAATAGCCAACGCCAGTCGGCACGGCACCTGATGATGATGATGATGAACATTTACACCAACAAACGTTTACACGCAGTGATTTTTAACACTTATTGATTGTTTTTACACACAAAACTTACTTTCATTTCAAACGAAAAACGTTTATAAATATTTTAGAAATAATTTCTTTAACATTTATAACACAATCTTCTTTTGTGACTGCATTTCAAAACATGAATGAAGTGGGTAAGTATTTAAAAAAAGGTTAAGGAAAATTTCCCGTTTCTATGCCATTAAGGCATATTTGGGAACACAGTGTTAGACCCGTAATTTCCATGACTTTCAGCATAAGAAAGCCTGATGTGGGCAGTATCAAGGCTGGCCGCTTTACCCTCCCAGATGTCTCTGGTACTCATTTTTAGAAACTGCGTGAAGCCTAGATTTTACTTCACAAATATTTTCTATTTTTGTAATTCTTGAAATGTAGTATATTTGAGGCATTCAGATATATCACTTTGTAATGAAAACAGTTTTCACAATAAAAAATAAATGTATCACTTTTTAATTAAGAGAGTTTCTACAACATATATATATATATATATATATATATATATATATATATATATATATATATTATATTATATCTTATCTTATATCCTTCCCGTGCCTTTAAACGTCACATAGGGCTCGCAAAGTAGTTCGCCAATTTTTCCTGTCTTCGGCGATTCTTTCAACCTCATCAAAGGATTTTATGCCTGTTAACTTGGCCTCTCTTAATAATGTCCTCTTCAGAGTTTCACGCGGTCTGCCTCTTTTTCTTCGGCCTGTTGTGTTCCACTTGATAGCTTGTTTTGGGATTCTCTGCTCATTTCTTCTCATCAAGTGGCCAACATATGTCCATCTCCTTTTCCTGATCACCCATGAGACTGGTTGTTGTTCAGTCATCTGTCTTATCTCTGCATTGTTCTTGAATTTATTCCACTTGATGCCGAGTATTTTCCTTAGGCATTTGTTTTCAAAAGAGTCTAATTTCTTTTCTATTTCTTTAGTTGTTTTCCAGCTTTCGCATGCATAAATGAGGGTAGATATTACATTTGAATTGAATAGTCTTAACTTGGTTTTTGTGCTTATAACTTTTGAATTCCATATGTTCTCAAGATTTTTGAAGATTGATGCTGCTTTTGCAATGCTGATTCTAACTTCCTTTCTAGTGTCACCATCCTGGTCTATGTAGCTGCCAAGGTATGCAAATTGATTGACTTCTTCAATATTTGTCCCTTCTATGTGTATTTTTCCATTTTGATTGATGGGAATTTTCATTATTTTTGTTTTGTCCTTGTTAATTCCAAGTCCTATTTTGCTAGCCAGTGAAGACAGGCTATCTGTTTTTTTCTTGCATGGAAATCACATTATTACTGATAAGTGTTAAGTCATCAGCAAAATCAAGATGTTCTAGTTGGGGCCCATGTACCCAGTCAATTCCTGTGTTACCTGTGCAGCATTTTGTCATTATGAAGTCTATTGTAATCCCAAAAAGTAAAGGAGACAGTATACATCCTTGTTTCACGCCTGTTTCAATCCGGAACCATTCACTCATCCCTTCTTCTGTCTTGACTGCACAACCATATCCATTGTATAAGTCCTTAATGATGTTGACAATTTTAGATGGTATTCCATATAGACATAAAATTCTCCATAATGAATCTCTGTGTATGCTATCAAACGCCTTTTTAAAATCTATCAGTATTAATGGTTTCTGCTTGTCAATATGTTCTTCAAGTATTATTCTGAGAGTAAAGATCTGGTCGAGACAGCTTCTCCCTTTTTGAAATCCTGCTTGTTCTTCTCTCATCGCAGTATCCACTATATCTTTGAGTCTATTCAAAATGACCTTGCAAAATACTTTTGACACAACTGATATTAAAGTTACTCCTCTCCAGTTGTTACAGTCACTAAGGTTGCCCTTTTTTGGTATTTTAACAATGATTCCTTTCTTCCAATTAGATGGGACCTTTTCTTCTTTCCAAATCTTGTTAAACATTCTCTGTAGTTGTCTCATGTTGGTACTATTGATAGTTTTTAGCATCTCGGCTGTTATTTCATCTTCACCTGCAGCTTTGTTGTTAGCCATTAAATTCACTGCTGTTTCAATTTCATGCAATTTAATTTCATCTAGGTTGACATTTAGTTGTGGGGCTGGTAAGTCAGTTTCAAGGTTTAACAATTCTTTTGGGTGTGGTCGATTGAGTATTTCTTGGAAGTGTTCAGCCCATCTTTGCTTTTGGTCTTTATTTGATGTTAATAGTGTTCCAGTTTTGCTAAGGATTGGTCTTTCTTTAGATGTAATAGTACCTGTTAGCCTCTTTTGTATGTTATATAAAGTTTTGCTGTCTCCTGTTTTTGCTGCTTTTTTTGCCTCTTTCGCCATATTGTCTATGTATTCTCTTTTATCCCTTCTAGCTGAACTTTTTACTTTATATATATATATATATATATATATGTATATATATCCACACATATACATGGTGACCGGCATAAAGCATATCTGGATTTCAAAAACGGAAAATAAATTAAGAGACACATATATGTGGTAAACAGGTGAAATGAAACTCGGAAAAGTATGTATTTTTATTATTACTGACAACCATATTTAGGTTTTGAAAATTACGCCGGTTAGATGACCGCCATTACATTTGATACATTCAGCCAGGCGTCTGGAAAATTCCTACATAACACCATTTAATATGTTCAAAGGGATATTTTGAGTGTTGTGTCGGATTCGATCTTTTAGGTCTACAATTGAGTGTGGTCGATTAGCATACACCGTGTTCTTGAGATACCCCCACAAAAAGAAGTCTGCGGCCCATAAGTCCGGTGACCTTGCCGGCCAATGAATATTCCCAAATCTGGAAATAAGACGATTGGGAAATGCTTTTCGCAGCATGGCCATGGACTGACGGGCTGTGTGAACAGTTGCTCCATCTTGTTCAAACCATATTAGTCCCTTATTTCCTTTGGCCAATTCTGGAATGAAGAATTTATTTAGTATTTGCACATCTCTCTCTCTCTCTCTCTCTCACTATTCTCTCTCTCTCTCTCTCTCTCTCTCTCTCTGAATATATGTTTTTTTTTCTTAA
Source organism: Achatina immaculata (assembly GCA_009760885.1). NCBI lineage: Eukaryota > Metazoa > Mollusca > Gastropoda > Stylommatophora > Achatinidae > Lissachatina > Lissachatina immaculata. The sequence goes on from CM019700.1 coordinate 34,001,078, forward strand.
TTTAATTTGTTTATTTATATTAAATCGAGTGTTTGGGAAGAATGAAAGATGGAGTTATGAAGTTTATAATGTAAGATTGGCGGCGTGCCCAATTCTTTAACCTTTAAAAATAAAGATTATTCATTCACTATCTCTCTCTCTCTCTCTCTCTCTCTCTCTCTCTCTGAATCTTAAGTGCCCATAGCACATGGGGCTTCCGCAAGGTTTTTCCACAAATGCCTGTCCTTCGCCTTTTTTTCTGCTCTTGCCCAGGTGAGCCCTCTATTGCTCAACATCATCTATGTTATTCTTCTCCGTGTCTCTTTTGTTCTACCCTTACTTCTGTTCCCCTCTGGTGTCCATCTTAGTGCTATTTTTGGTTGTGTGTTGTCAGTCATCTGGTGTATATGTCCCAACCATGGCCAGCGTCTTTCCTGAATAATTGCTGTCAGTGGCTTCATCTGCATTTCTGTCAACAAGATGTTATCTCTTATGGTGGTTGCTCAAAATATTTTTTTTAATTCTCCGTAAACATCATTTAATCTGGAAAGAATTAAACTTGTTGTCTATAGTGTTTTTACTTTTCCAGCATTCACTTTCATAGAGTAGTACACTTAAAACGTTACTTTTAAATATCCTGATTTTAGTATTCATGTTTAGTTTTTTTTTTTTAGATTTCCATATAGTCTGAAGAATTGCAAAACCTTGGTTTCCTCTAGTATGTCTGTTGTTGATGTCCTATGTGCTGTCTCTATTTTCTACTACTCTGCTGCCAACATATACAAATCCGTTGACCTCCTCCACTAACTTGCTATCTACTCTGAGTACATTTCTGTTGTTCACATTTTGCTTAATTAACGTTGTCTTACCTACGCTGTTTGTATTCTGAGTTAGCTTGTTTATTTTATTATGCATATCTTTGTGGCTGCTTGATAGTAGACAGATGTCGTCCGAAAAGTCAAGTCCTACAGCACTGTGTCAAGTGTCCATTGTAATCCTCTGCGTTTGTCTGATGTCGCCTCCTTCATTAACCAGTCTACTGCCAAGATAAATAATGTTGGCGATAGTAAACATCCCTGCTTAACTTTTGTTTGAACCCTAAAGCTGCTGGAGAAATGTTCTCCACAGATCACTTTGCACTGAAAACCCGGGCTTTGATTTATATTATGGGGTGGGCCATGCCATCTTAGGATTTTCCACATTGTATCTCTGCACATAGTGATAGCTAATAATGTAGCACAATCCCTCGTAAATAGGATTACGAATATGATTATGCATGTGACGATGAATATGATCATGAATGTAATTATGAATGTGATTATGAACACGATTATGAATATGAATACGGTTATGAATATATTGTAAGAAAAATATAGTAACTTCAAATAGCATCATAAAATGTAGGAAGGAAATGTAGAGAATAAGACATATAATTAGACAGTTAAATAGATAATTACACAGTCAGACAGATAATTAGATATTCAGACAGATAATTAGATAGGCAGACAGATAATTAGATAAACAGATAGACAGTTAATGTGACAGTCAGAAAGATAATTAGTAAGACATGTAATGGCACAGATTGAGAGACAGTAGAGGGACAGATAGAGGCAGATAAATATAAATATAGACAGACAGCAGTACATCTGACCATACATTCACACAAGTATACATACAAAGCCATGTTTATTGAATTTTATATTGCGTAAAAATAGTCTATTGTTAAAAATAGAGATTTCATTGTTAAGAAACATTTTTTTTTCACAATGATTTATCAGGATTAATATGTGATTTTATACACATCTTGCAATTTTCTACACTCAGAGTAGTGTTATATGAATATCAGGTATAATTTCTTAAAATATTTGTAAACTATTAATATATATATATATATATATATATATATATATATAACTATTTCCAATAATATATATTATATATATATTATATTATATATTATTTCCTAATATTAATACAGTCCGTAAGTGATTTATCTGAAAGAGAATGTGAAGTAGCCATATCTATTACATGGAGGTAGAAGCAAAACAGTTAAAAGAATCAACATGAATGTCATATGTTTGCAGGATTTCACAGAAAATAAAACTAATTGACTGTGTAACATAATACTAGTCTTATCATTTCAGAACCAGAAATAACTTTGGTTTTATACATTTCCGAATCCAAATTTTGATAATTTTGTTATCAAGTGTTTACACAAAAAATATAGTAAGTGGTTTTATCATATTTAAATCTTTGCACAGCTAGAAATATGAATTTATGAACATATGGGTAGTCAGAGATAGACATAAAGATAGACAGATGGATAGACTTATAAATAGAATGAATGAATGAATAATCTTTATTTTTCAAGGGTAAAGATTTGGGCACGCAGGCCAGTCTTACATTCTACCATTCATCACTCCATCTTTCATTCTTCCCACACACATATAGACAGATAGATAGACATATAGAATGAAAGATAGACATATAGATAAACTGATTGATAAGGATAGACATATAGATAGAGAGATTAATAGACATACAAATATATACATAGATAGAAATATAGATAGACAGAGAAATAGATTCTCAAAAGAATATTATTTTTTAAAATGACATTTAGAAATAATTTCACTGATGTATTTTCTGACATACTTTTCTTTTCGTATTAAACAAAATATAGTGTGTACTTCTTAATGTTACAAAATATAGCTCTGTATACCTGTCAAGTACAAAAGTAAACACATAGAGACATTCATATATATATAGGTAATTTTAATTACATGGATACAAATATAACTCTATAGATACAAATATTTGAAGCAAATAACTTTACTCTCTTTTTAAATGATTATTGCATTTAAACGATGAATATTAGTAGATAATATTTACACTAACAAACTTTTAGACGTAGTGATTTCTAACACTTATTGATTGTTTTTACACACAAAACTTACTTTCATTTCAAACGAAAAAACTTTTATAAATATTTTAGAAATAATTTCTTTAACATTTATAACACAATTTTCTTTTGTGACTGCATTTCAAAACATGAATGAAGTGGGTAAGTATTTAAAAAAAGGTTAAGGAAAATTTCCCGTTTCTATGCCATTAAGGCATATTTGGGAACACAGTGTTAGACCCGTAATTTCCATGACTTTCAGCATAAGAAAGCCTGATGTGGGCAGTATCACGGCTGGCCGCTTTACCCTCCCAGATGTCTCTGGTACTCGTTTTTAGAAACTGCGTGAAGCCTAGATTTTACTTCACAAATATTTTCTATTTTTGTAATTCTTGAAATGTAGTATATTTGAGGCATTCAGATATATCACTTTGTAATGAAAACAGTTTTCACAATAAAAAATAAATGTATCACTTGTTAATTAAGAGAGTTTCTACAACATATATATATATATATATATATATATATATATTCGGTGATCGGCATAAATCATTGCTGGATTTTAAAAACGGAAAATAAATTAAATTAAGAGACACATATTTTTTATAAAGAAGTGCAATGAAAGTCAGAAAAGTGTGTATTTTTTATTATTACTGACAATCATATTTAGGTTTTGAAAATTACGCCGGTTAGATGACCGCCATTACATTTAATATATTCAGCCAGACGACTGGAAAATTCCTACATAACACCATTTAACATGTTCAAACGGATATTTTGAATGGTGTGTCGGATTCGATCTTTTAGGTCTTCAACTGAATGTGCTCGACTAGCATACAAAGTGTTCTTGAGATACCCCCACAAAAAGAAGTCTGCGGCCCATAAGTCCGGTGTCCTTGCCGGTCAATGAATATTCCCAAACTCTTGAAATAAGACGATTGGGAAATGCTTGTCGCAGCATGGCCATGGACTGACGGGCTTTGTGGGCAGTTGCTCCATCTTGTTCAAACCATATTAGTCCCTTATTTCTTTTTGCCAATTCTGGAATGAAGAATTCATTTGAGCCCTCTATTGCTCAACATCCTCTATGTTATTCTTCTCCATTACTCTTTTGTTCTACCCTTACTTCTTTTCCCCTCTGGTGTCCATCTTAGTGCTATTTTTTATAGTGAGGTGTCAGTCATCCGGTGTATATGTCTCTCCTATCGCCAACGTCTTTCCTCAATAATTGCTATGAATGGCTTCATCTGAATTTCTGTCAACAAGATGTTATTTCTTATGGTGGTTGCTCAAATATTTTTCTAATTCTCCGTAAACATCATTTAATCTGTTGTCTATGGTGTTGGTACTTTTCCAGCATTCACTTTTATAGAGTAGTACACTTAGAACATTAGTCTTAAATATCTTGATTTTCGTATATATGCTTTTTTTTTCTTTAGATTTCCATATAGTCTGCAGAATTGCAAAAGCCTGGCTTGCTTTAGTATGTCTGTTGTTGATGTCCTATGTGCTGTCTCTATTTTCTACTACTCTACTGCCGATATATACAAATATTTTGACCTCCTCCACTAACTTTCTATCTACTCTGAGTACATTTCTATTGTTCACATTTTCCTTCATTAACGCTTGTTTATTTTATTATGCATATCTTTGTGGCTGCTTGATAGTAGACAGATGTCATCCGAAAAGTCAAGTCCTCCAGCACTGAGTCATGTGTCCATTGTAATCCTCTACGTTTGTCTGATCTTGCCTCCGTCATTAACCAGTCTACTGCCAAGATAAATAATGTTGGTGATAGTACACATCCCTGCTTCACTTTTGTTTGAACCCTAAAGCTGCTGGAGATATGTTCTTCTCAGATCACTTTTCACTGAAAATCTGGGCTTTGATTTATCTTATGGGGTGGGCCATGCCATCTTAGGATTTTCCACATTTTATCTGTGCACATAGTGATAGCTAATAATGTAGCACAGTCCTTCGTAAATAGGATTACGGATATGATTATGAATGTGATTATGAACACGATTATGAAAATGAATAAGAATTTGAATATATTATAGGCAAAATAATACCATC
>CM019700.1:35346419-35383919 GCA_009760885.1 Achatina immaculata
AAATGTAAAGATAATAAGTACAAGATGTTTTATTCATGTAAAAGTAAAGATCCCAAAGAAAAAATGTTTGTTGTCATCTAAAAGTAAAAATAGCAAGAACAAGATGTTTGTTGTCATGTAAAAGTAAAGATAACAAGGACAAGATGTTTCCTGTCATGTAAAAGGAAAGAGAAGAAGGACAAGATTTTAGTTGCCATGTAAAATTAAAGATAACAAGAAGAAGAAGTTTGTTTTCCTATAAAAGTAAAGATAACAAGGTCAAGATATTTGTTGTCATGTAAAAGTAAAGAAAAAAAAACAAGATGTTTGTTGTCATGTAAAAGTAAATATAGCAAGAACAAGATGTTTGTTGTCATGTAAAAGTAAATATAGCAAGAACAAGATGTTTGTTGTCATGTAAAAGTAAATATAGCAAGAACAAGATGTTTGTTGTCATGTAAAAGTAAATATAGCAAGAACAAGATGTTTGTTGTCATGTAAAAGTAAATATAGCAAGAACAAGATGTTTGTTGTCATGTAAAAGTACAGATAGGAGACAGGTAACGTCAATGCAAGATGTGAAAGTGCAGTAAGAACACAAAATGGACAACTGGTCAGTGGAGAAAGAGAAAAAATTGAAGGATGGAGGGAACACTTTAATACCCTACTAAACAGAACACAAGCACCACAAACAATAGACATACCTGAAGCAAAAGCGGAACTAAACATCAATACAGGACCAATAACAATAAATGAAGTAAAAGAGGCGATAAAGATGCTAAAATCAGACAGGGCACCAGGTGAAGATGAAGTGATTGCTGAGATGTTGAAAGCAGAAGAAACAGAAACACCAAAACAACTTTGCCGGATATTACACCAAATTTGGGATTTAGAAAAAGCCCCAGAGGAGTGGAAAACTGGTCTTATAGTAAAACTACCAAAGAAGGGTGACCTCAGAGATTGCGGGAACTGGAGAGGCATTACCCTACTGCCACTCACTAGTAAAGTATTTTGCAGAATAATCATCAACAGAATTGTATCAACACTTGAGGAAAAACTGCGGAAAGAGCAGGCAGGATTTAGGAAAGGAAGATCATGCATAGATCATATATTTGTACTTAGACAAATATTAGAACAGGCAAATGAGTGGCATAGCACAACATATGCATTATTCATAGATTTTGAGAAAGCCTTTGACAGTGTCAACAGAGATGCACTGTGGAAAATCCTAAGATGGCATGGCCTCCCCCATAAAATAGTTAATGTAATCAAAGCCCTATACGAGGGTTTTCAGTGCAAAGTTATCTGTGGAGAACATACCTCCAGCAGCTTTAGGGTACAAACAGGAGTGAAACAGGGATGTGTACTATCACCAACATTATTTATCTTGGCAGTAGACTGGTTAATGAAGGAGGCAACATCAGACAAACGCAGAGGATTACAATGGACCCTTGACACAGTGCTGGAGGACCTTAACTTTGCGGACGACATTTGTCTATTATCAAGCAGTCACAAAGATATATAAGATAAAATAAACAAGCTAACCCAGAATGCAAACAACATAGGACTAAAGATCAACGTAGGAAAGACAAAGTTAATGAAGCAAAATGTGAACAACAGAAATGTACTCAGAGTAGATAACAAGTTAGTGGAGGAGGTCAACGAATTTGTATACCTTGGCAGCAGAGTAGTAGAAAATGGAGACAGCACAGAGGACATTAACAGCAGACTTACTAGAGCAAACCAGGCTTTTGCAATGCTACAGAATATATGGAGATCAAATAAACTAAGCATAAATATGAAAATCAGGATATTTAAGAGTAATGTTCTAAGTGTACTACTCTATGGAAGTGAATGCTGGAAAATCACCAAAACCATAGAAAACAAGTTGAACTCTTTCCAGACTAAATGTTTACGTAGAATTAAAAAAATATTTTGGCCAAACACCATAAGAAATAACATCTTATTGGCAGAAATGCAGATGAAACCACTGACAACAATTATTGAGGAAAGACGCTGGCGACGGTATGGTTAGCTTATGCAGTAAGACTTACCACTGTTTTGGAAATTACTCCAAAACATCGACAAAGGGACTAAACAAACAGCAGAATGAACTCGACAGGGACACTTTCATAGAGGTACTCACGACAAAACGGGCTAGGGGTGGGACAAACGTAGGGTTTAGAACATTAAAAGGGACGGTATATACTTACACGCAGCACAGAGACTCGCTTTCATACTTTTACATTAAGAGAATAGTACACGCAGGCAACGTAAGCACCTCTCCACTAGACATTTAGTGACGTGGACAACGGCACTAAACATAGTTTTGATGGCCCCCTGTGATACAGTTGTAAATATTTGTTGTGATATACTGATGTTCTTTGATTGCTCAGACCTCGTGTTGATGGTTTATTTGATTCATATCATTAAATCTTTACTTCTGATACCCGTGTTTTTTTTTTTTTTTTTTTGTGACATTCTACTACTAACTTACACCTCTGCGCCTTACGTTTTATGTCGTTTTTTTAAAATACCAAATACAAAAAGATTGATCTACTGGTCATGTGACGTCATGCCCCTAGCAACGGCGGTGGCGTCGTATTGATTATATTTTCTTCTATACACTATAGCTGACATTTTGTTTGAGGAGGCTCCTCAATGAGCTGGATACACGCCCTCCTATACTACTATAATTGTCCAGAAGTTCTTATAACATTGTCTAGAAATAAATGTCCACAAGTTCTTATAACACTGTCCAGAAATAAATGTCCGGAAGTTCTTATAATAATGTCCAGAAATAATTGTCCAGAAGTTCTTATAACATTGGAGAATGTCAGTCACGTGACAGCTCTCAAGCAAGGTGAGCCTGGAGTGTGCTTTCATCTTATCTCACATCTTCGCACGCACTCTGCACAGTGAATATTATATTATGTGAACACGATTTTTGATAAGATCAAGAAGGAAAGTCCGGGCAGAAGAGAAGGTGAATGTAAGAAGTATCAGCATGATCACGTGATTAAGGTATGTCAAGTAATAGAAGTGAAATGTGGCGTGTAGGGCCTGGACTAGACGGGCGACACGGGCACACAATTTAAAATGATATTCCTGGCAAATAACTCAATAAAAGACTGCTGTTTAAAGGAACTCAACAAAACGTCCGAGTTTTAACTCAACAAAATGTCAGAGTTTTAACTCCACAATACGCTGGTGTTTTAATTCAACACAACGTTGGTGTTTCAACTCAACAAAATGCTGGTGTTTCAACTCAACAAAATGGTGGCATTTTAACTGAACAAAACGCTGGTGTTTTAAGTTAAAAATAAGAACGCTGGTGTTTTAACTAAAAACAGAAAAAGCTGATATTTTAACTCAACAAAAAATGCTAGTGTTTTAACTCAAGAAAACGCTGATGTTTTAACACAAAACAATGCTGGTCTTTTAATCAATAAAACGTTGGTGTTTAAAAAAAACACCAGTGTTTTTTTTAAAAAAGCTGGTATTTTAAATATAAAACCGCTGGTGTTTTAAATAAAAAACACTATTGTATTAACTAAAAAAAACGCTGTTGTTTTAACTAAAAAAAAACACTGATGTTTTAACTAAAAAAAACACTGATGTTTTAACTAAAAAAAGAACGTTGGTTTTTTAACTCAACAAAACGCTTGTGTTTTAAATAAATAAAATGCTGATATTTAACTAAAAAAAAAACGCTGGTGTTTTAACTAAACGATAAGCTTGTGTTTTCTTCCACAGAACCACATCTTTACTTCATATTCTCGGGAAAACACATAACGGATGATTTCTAAATATCGTATTCAAGATCAGGAAGTAGCTTAATACTTTCTTGTCCTCAGAATTATTTCTCCAGAAATAGCCACGTCCTCCTACCTGACAGTCTGAAGTGGTGAATTACACCCGATACCAAGCAAGCTGTCCTGTTCACGAAAATCTGAATTCTTGGAACTGTAATCAATAGTCTAAAATTATCTAACATTTTCTGTTCTGTGATTATAACAAATCCGGTTATGTCTACTTAGTTCAGTATCACACATTTACATGAACAGCAAAGATGTTAACATCTATCTATCTATCTATCTATCTATCTATCTATCTATCTATCTATCTATCTATCTATCTATCTATCTATCTATCTATCTATCTATCTATCTATCTATCTATCTATCTATCTATCTATCTATCTATCTATCTATCTATCTATCTGCCTGCCTGCCTGCCTACTTGCTTTTCTGTCTCTCTATCTGTTTGTCTGTCTGCCTGTTTGGCTGTCTCTCTATCTCTATCTCTGTCTGTCTCTATCTTTCTGTCTTCCTGCTTGCCTGTCTGTCTTTCTATCTGTCTGCCTATTTGTGCTTGTCTCTCTCTCTCTCTCTCTGTCTGCTTATCTGCCTCTATAGGTTTCCTTGCTTTTCTGTTTATCTGTCTGTCTATCTGTATGTCTTTCAAATTAGTTTATATAGTTGAAAGCATGGATTAGGAATTCACAGAAAAAAATTGTACCAGGTTGAATGTGACTGACGCCTGTCATATATTTTTGTTAAGTGATTAAACTAAATGTTTCTTTTCGGATAAAACTAGACATAACAAGGGCAAGATGTTTGTCGTCAGGTAAAAGTAAAGATAACAAGAACATGATAATTGTTATCAGGTAAAAGTAAAGATAACAAGGACAAAATATTTGTTGTCGGTTAAAAGTAAAGATAACAATAACAAGATGTTTGTTGTCATGTAAAAGTAAAGATAACAAGGACAAGATGTTTGTTGTTAGGTAAAAGTAAAGATACAAAGAGCAAGATATGTGTTGGTATGTAAAAGTAAAGATAACAAGAAAAAGATGTTTGTTGTTAGGTAAAAGTAAAGATAACAAGAACAAGATATTTGTTGTTAGGTAAAAGTAAAGATAACAAGAACAATATTTTTGTTCTCTTATAAAGTAAAGATAACAAGGACAAGATGTTTGTTGTCATGTAAAAGTAAAGATAACAAGAACAAGATGTTTGTTGTCATGTAAAAGTAAAGATAACATGAACAAGATGTTTGTTGTTATGTAAAACTAAATATAACAAGAACAATATGTTTATTTTCATGTAAAAGTATAGATAAGAAGAACAAGGTGTTTGTTTTCATGTAAGAGTAAAGATAACAAAAACAAGATGTTTGTTGTCATGTAAAAGTAAAGATAACAAGAACAAGATATTTTGTCATGTAAAAGGAAAGATAAAAAGGGCAAGATGTTTGTTGTCATGTAAAAGTAAAGATAACAAGAACAAGATGTTTGTTGTCATGTAAAAGTAAAGATAACATGAACAAGATGTTTGTTGTTATGTAAAACTAAATATAACAAGAACAATATGTTTATTTTCATGTAAAAGTATAGATAAGAAGAACAAGGTGTTTGTTTTCATGTAAGAGTAAAGATAACAAAAACAAGATGTTTGTTGTCATGTAAAAGTAAAGATAACAAGAACAAGATATTTTTGTCATGTAAAAGGAAAGTTAAAAGGTGCAAGTTGTTTGATGTCATGTAAAAGTAAAGATCAGAAGAACAAGATGTTTTTGTCATATAAAGGTAAAGATAACAAAAACAAGATGTTTGTTGTAATATAAATGTAAAGATAACAAGAACAAGATATTTGTTGTCATGTAAAAGTATAGATAACAAAAACAAGATGTGTTGTCAAGTAAAAGTAAAGTTAACAAGGACAAGATGTATGGTGTCATGTAAAAGTAAAGATAACAAGGACAAGATGTTTGTTGTCATGAAAAAGTAAAAATAACAAACACAATATGTTTGCTGTCATGTAAAATGAAAGATAAAAAAGAAAGATGTTTGTTGTCAACAAAAATTTAACTTCACAAGAACAAGATGTCTTGTTGTCAAGTAAAAGTAAAGATAACAAAAACAAGATGTTTGTTTTCATGTAAAAGTAAAGATAAAAAGAGCAAGATGTTTGTTGTCATATAAAGGTAAAGATAACTAGAACACGATGTTTGTTGTCATATAAAGGTAAAGAAAATAAGGACAAGATGGTTGTTGTCATGTAAAAGTAAAGATAACAAGAACAATATGTTTCTTGTCATGTAAAAGGAAAGATAACAAGGACAAGATTTTTGTTGTCATATAAAAGTAAACATAACAAGAACAAGAAGTTTGTTTTCATGTAAAAGTAAAGATAACAAGAACAAGAAGTTTGTTTTCATGTAAAAGTAAAAATAACAAGAACAAGATGTTTGTTTACATGTAGAAGAAAAGATAACACTGACAAGATGTTTGTTTTCAAGTAAAAGTAGAGATAACACGGACAAGATGTTTGTTGTCATGTAAAACACATGAACACACATCACATGCACACACACCACACACAAACAGCATGCGCACACACCACAGGCAGACACACCATATGTACACACACCACATGTGCACACACCACATGCACAAACATGACATGCACACACACCACATGCACACACCACATGAACACACATCACATGCACACACAGAACACACACACACAGCATGCACACACACCACATGCACATACACCACATATGCACACACACCACATGCACACACCACATGCACACACCCCACACACACCATACACACACCACATACACACCACACACACACACATCCAATTTATGTCAAATATAAACAACATTCACTAGATTTGTGATAAGGTTACAAGACAATGTCTCAAGATGACAGATAAATGAGAAAAGGGGCAGATAAAGAGCAGATTTAAATGAAAATTTTGTGAAAACTGGAAAAAAAAAATTTACAAAGCAAGAGATACTGCGTGTTATTCTCAGATACTTGAGAACAGAAATAATGAAAAAAAAAAGATAAGAATCAGACAGTTAAATATGTCAACCATATCAAAGAGCATAATACAATAATGACAAGTAATATCGCCGGAGAAGATGGTACACATGATGATGATGATGATCCACAAATATATGCTTTTCGGCGTGACATTTGATCATGATTATATCGTTTCTTATAATGTCCATGGAAATGTTCCTTGTAAATCCTGCGTGAGAAACGCTGGTATATTTTACTGTTAGGTTTTTCCAAGAGACAACACACACACACCACATGCACACACACATACCACACACACACTACATGCACACACACCACACACACACACCACACACATACCACACACACACACACCACACACCACATGCACACACACCACATGCACACACACCACACACACACCACATGCATACACACCACACACACACACCTCACACACTGCACACACACACACACCACATGCACACACGCACACAAATTTGTATGAGCACAGTCGAACCCACTTAATATCACACTGCTTTATGTCACCATCTGGGTATTGTCACATACACTTACATCCTCCGGCCAACTCCTATAAGTAATTGTTGGGCTTTACTTCCATTAATATCACCCCCTTTATTTCCACCAATCGGTTAATTTCACCGTATCTTCGCACCCGGAGGAGCTAAAGATCCCCGTTTGTATCACAGACTGGGCGAGTACAAGCTATAAACATCTCACAAAGCGTTATCAGTTTCGCGATTCATCAAAGAAGGGGCCGACTGTCTTATCACCGAGTAATTGCCGCATCAACCTTTTGAACATGTGGGCATCGAAACTCACGTGGTGTGAATGAAAGGCTTACCGCGGCCGCCCTTTCGTGATTAAAATCTGGCTTTTTTTTCAGTCAATAGCTTTTTTATCAAGACGGGGGCGGTGTTAAATTGGCAACATAACTTAGTCAGACTCGAATAGCGCACTGTGAATCGTATAGCGGGGAACTTCTCTATGGTTCACGTTGTAACAGATAATGGCTACTAAAAGCACACGTGTTGATCTGGATTTGAGCGCTAAAGTGGATACTCTGAAGCAAGTTGATGAAAAAGTTACAAGAAAGGACATAGGGGATAAATTTCAAATTGACGTTTCAACCTTATCGAAACTTGTTAAAAACAGAGACACAATTGAAGGAGACTTTCACTCGTCTTTAGTTAGGTCAATCTCTAAGCGATGGAGTGCTAGTTCCTACATAGATACTGAGTGTGCTCTTCTGAAATGGTTCAAGCTGACACGTGCTGCACAGTTGCCTGTGTGCTGTCCTATATTTGTGGAAACCGGAAAACCTTTTGCTAAAGAAACGGATATGCTTGACTGGAAGTGTTCAAACGGCTTTCTTTGGCGCTGTAAAAAACGCCACAACGTAACATTCAAGGTCGCTTCACTGTCGTTTTACAGTTAACACCGATGTCGTTAGTGAGTGGATTTCGCGCGCGCCAACATTTCCGACTGAGTACAACCCAGATGACATTTTTAACATGGATGTAACAGGCGTGTTTTGTAAACTGCTACCGAACTTTGTACTTTGTGCTTTCGTGATTAGAAATGCCACGGTGGCAAACGAACTGAAGATCGCTTAACAGCTGCCATGTACTGTAGCATGTCTAATATGTCTGATTTAATAGACCAGTCATCAATTACATGTTACATGCTTTCCCTGGCGCTAAACGTCACATATAGGGCAACCATGGTAGTTCGCCAAGATTTCCTGTCTTCGGCGAGTTTTTCAATCAAATCAAGGGATGTTATGCCCACTAAACTTGCCTTTCTTAACAATGTCCTCTCTAGAATTTAACGCGGTCTGCCTTGCCGGTTGTGTTCCACTTGATAGCTTGTTTGGGGATTCTCTGATTATTTCTTCTGATCTCGTGACCGACATAAGTCCATCTTCTTTTTCTGATCACTGATTATCACAATACAACGCAAAATCACGGATTATGTTTACTACTACTGTTGACAAGTCCGATGCTACATGACGTTAGTGATCTATGCTGTAAGACTAAGACTTACTGTATTTTGTGATTAGTACATTTTGTGGTCGATGACGATAGTTTGGCTTTTTCTTATGTGTTTAATGTAGAAAATGTGGGGCGGACGAACATACACACACAAACACACACACTGACCCAGTTAAAGACCTTATAATGGACCCCGCTTAATGTCAACTTCGCTTAATGTCGCTGCAATGTGACGGTCCCGACGACGTGACATTAAGCGGATTAGACTGTACATTTATGCTTCTAAGAAAACCACTCAAGCATTTTCTGCTCTTGTTTAAAATGTGGTAGATCTGGTACAGATGCCTAAACAAATGACTAAGGAAAATACTCGGCATCAAGTGGAATGAATTCAAGAACAATGCAGAGATAAGACAGATGACTGAACAACAACCAGTCTCATGGGTGATCAGGAAAAGGAGATGGACATATGTTGGTCACTTGATGAGAAGAAATGATCAGAGAATCCCAAAACAAACTATCAAGTGGAACACAACAGGCCGAAGAAAAAGGGGCAGACCGCGTGAAACTCTGAAGAGGACATTATTAAGAGAGGCCAAATTAACAGGCATAAAATCCTTTGATGAGGTTGAAAGACTCGCCGAAGACAGGAAAAATTGGTGAACTACTTTGCGAGCCCTATGTGACGTCTAACGGCACGGAAGGTTATAAGATATAAGATAAGAAGATCTGGTACAGTAAAGTTTACGTGCAACAAAAGTTCTCTTAAATCCTGTCACGGTACACAACGGCCATTTCGTTACTAACTATGACATGCTGAAAGGTAGAGTTTTGTTTCTCAGCAATTTTTTCATCATCATCATCATCATCATCATCATCATCTTCCCCAGTGTTAAAATTAGATCTATCTGGCCTGGGGGCCTCATTACCGGATCTTTTTCCTATTTGACGTTCCATGTTGTTGTTCACTCTCTCCCAATGTGGCCAACAATGTTCTAGCCGGGGAGTGGAGCCTCAAGCAAGTTTTTCTGTCTATGCATTTCATCAGCATCAGTCATCTGTCATTATTTCTCATAAATAAAACTGTTGACGTTCTCAAACTCTCTTCAAGTTAACCCACACTGTTACGTGTCAGTTTTGTGGAGGGACTGACAGTAGTTTTCAAGTTATGTTGCTGTCGTCTATGTGGAGTTGTTGAGACCCTGGGTATGTTCAGTTTCTTGTGGATAACGTTGAAACTAAATTGATAAGACTTCCAGATATAACCTTCCTTATCTGAGTAGTAGTCTGACGAATCTAACTACAACTTTTTGCTCCACTAGACACCTTCTTCAAACAGCTTCATCATCACCATTCAGTGATTGTCTGTAGTGATACAAGAATATATATCGTGCAACTTTCTCACTACACGGCATTAAGAAAACGAATAAACGTTTACATGGTCTCGTTACGTGGCAACAATATCCTATTTGGAGTATCTCTACTTTTATCATTATTAGTATAACGTGTACTCAACAAGGACTGTCACAGTTAACAGCGTGAGAACCACTGGAAACTTTTGTGTGACATCAGAACACATTTTTATTGAATGGATTAAATGAGTGGTGATAAGTGAAGAGGAAGAAGTTGTGGCATACGACAAATGAATAAGCAGCTCCACTCCCTGCAAGAACTGAGTTTGCCGTGTAGGGAGGGGGTGGGCAGCACTCTCTCTCTCTCTCTCACTCTCTCTCTCTCTCTCTCTCTCTCACTTTCTCAATAGATCAGCACTTATACAACATGATAGAGCAAAACGTCCAACTGACTTACAGAAATGCTCCATAGATCCACACACAAAATTTTCACATAATTCTAGTACTGTTCTATTCCAAAACTCAATAATAATCAACACAACATTCCATGTCTAACCTCAGTCCAGTCTGTCTTCTATCTTCTATCCTGCTCTACCGACAAAATAAAACCAATTCCTGGTTAAATATGAGCTACACTTTTACCAAGAACTTTCTCGAAAGTTATTATTTCGAGACGTATGACCCTCGTAAAATTTCCTGTTTACTGACCTTCAGTAAAAAAAAGTACAAAGTTTAAACTTCCTGTTACTAACTTTAGCTAGTTTAGGGATGCAGCTTAATATTGAAGAAGGCCGGCTAGTAAAGAAAATGAAACAGACAATATTTTAAATATTTTGAACACATCAAACTTCATGATAATTTAGAGAAGATCGTATTGGAATGGTTATATAATGGGAAAAAGAACGAAAGGACGACCAAGGCGAAGATGACTGCAAGACATGGTTGATGATCTGCAAATGTACGCACCAGCAGCGGGCCATCTTGCTTACAACCGTTAGACCTACAAAATGGCTGTTAGAGAGGCAAAGTTCCGCAAGGGACATGCAAATGACTGAACGACTGAGACAAACCATTCATCAAAAAATAATGCCAAATCTCGTGAAGTTAACATGACATAACTGCCCTTTCCTTGATCCTGTCTACGCCATAACCAAGGGCTTTAACAACGTGGTCTAAGAACTAAATTTTATCTTTGATTATTGCCCTTAGATCGTATAAAATCTACTACTAACAAGTGCAGTATTGCAAATACTGCCACTATGAGTGGTGGGTGTGTGTGTGGTCTATGTGTGTGGTGAGTGTAGTCTGTGTGTGTGGTGAGTGTGGTCTATGTGTGTGGTGAGTGTGGTCTGTGTGTCAGGTGAGTGTGGTCTATGTGTGTGGTGAGTGTAGTCTGTGGGTGTGGTGAGTGTGGTCTATGTGTGTGGTATGTGTGTGTGGTGAGTGTGGTCTGAGTGTGTTGAGTGTGGTGTGTGTGTGTGGTGTGTGTGTGGTGAGTGTGGTGTGTGTGTGGTGAGTGTGGTCTGTGTGTGTGGTGAGTGTGGTGTGTGTTTGGTGAGTGTAGTGTGTGTGTGATCTGTGTGTGGTGAGTGTGGTCTGAGTGTGGTGTGTGTGTGGTGAGTGTGGTCTGTGTGTGTTGAGTGTGGTGTGTGTGTGTGGTGAGTGTGGAGTGTGTGTGGTGAGTGTGGTCTGTGTGTGTGGTGAGTGTGGTGTGTGTGTGGTGAGTGTGGTGTGTGTGTGGTCTGTGTGTGGTGAGTGTGGTCTGAGTGTGGTGTGTGTGTGGTGAGAGTGGTCTGTGTGTGTGGTGAGTGTGGTCTGTGCGTGGTGAGTGTGTGGTCTGTGTGTGGTCTGTGTGTGTTGTGAATGTGGTCTGTGTGTGTGGTGAGTGTGGTCTGTGTGTGTGGTGAGTGTGGTCTGTGTGTGTGGTGAGTGTGTGGTGTGCGTGTGGTGAGTGTGGTCTGTATGTGTGGTGAGTGTGTGGTGTGTGTGCGGTCTGTGTGTGTGGTGTGTGTATGGTGTGTGTGGTGTGAGTGTGGTGTGTGTAGTATGTATGGTGTGTGTGTATGGTGTGTGTGTATGGTGTGTGTGTATATGGTGTGTGTGTGTATGGTGTGTGTGCGTGGTGTGTGTATGGTGTGTGTATGGTGTGTGTGTATGGTGTGTGTATGGTGTGTATGGTGTGTGTATGGTGTGTGTATGGTGTGTGTGTATGGTGTGTGTATGGTGTGTATACGGTGTGTGTATGGTGTGTGTATGAGGTGTGTGGTGTGTATGGTGTGTATGGTGTGTGTATGGTGTGTGTGAGGTGTGGGTGGTGTGTATGGTGTGTGTATGGTGTGTATGGTGTGTGTGTATGGTGTGTGTATGGTGTGTGTGTATGGTGTGTGTATGGTGTGTGTATGGTGTGTGTGTATGGTGTGTGTATGGTGTGTGTATGTGTGTGTATGGTGTGTGTGTATGGTGTGGTGTATGGTGTGTGTATGGTGTGTATGGTGTGTGTGTATGGTGTGTGTGTATGGTGTGTGTGTATGGTGTGTGTGTGTGGTGTGTGTATGGTGTGTGTGTATGGTGTGTGTGTGTGTATGGTGTGTGTGAGTGTGGTGTGTGTGGCGTGTATGGTGTGTGTGGTTTATTTGTGTGTGGTGTGTGTGTGGGATGTGTGTGTGGTGTAAGTGGTCTCTGTGTGTGTGGTGTGTATGGTGTGTGTTGTGTGTGTGTAGTGTTTGTGGTCTGTGTGTGTGATGTGTATGGTGTGTGTGGTGAGTGTGGCATTGTGGTGTTGTAAGATAAATATTGTTAGTAGATGTATAATTTATACCGTCATTGTATCAGTGGTTACATTTCGTACTCAAAGTAAAAACGCTTGAAACTTTAGAAAACTGCTTAGATAGGTGGATGCTTGCTGTTTGTAGAATTTGCTGGACATCATTTTTCTGAATTAGTTCTCCACGATTCATACAAAACTCTGACCAGAACAATCCCGACAAACGAAGTAAAAGTAAGTAAAGGTAACCCTGTCATGCCTTAGAGGCACATAGGGATATGGTGTTAGTGCCCATATTTTCCTTGACCTGTCAGCACACTAGAGGGTGATATGGTCAGTATCACGCCTGGCTGCCGACAAACGAAGTACTGACAGACAAAATAATCTCAGACATAATTTCACAACGATTCCTGTGCTGTGTCGATTTAGTTGTAACCAAAACAAAGCGCTGAGGTTTGTACTGATGTTGCTTTGTAATTGCTGCCACTAGCTTCAATCTTTCTTGTCTCTCTTTTATTTCAGTGGAGAGAGAGAGAGGAAGAGAGAGAGAGAAAGAGAGAGGGGGAAGAGAGAGAGGGGGGAAGAGAGTGAAAGAGAGAGAGAAGGGGGAAGAGAGAGAGGGAGAGAGAGAGTACCTCTAATAACAACCGTCTGAAAATGTAATCGTTGAAAGAGAGAGTGCTAAAGTTCCAACAGGAACATGTTTTTTTTCACAATGACAGAACTGAAACAACATCAGCGAGGATATTTTAAAGATGTTAGCTGCTATATCGACGATATCAGCAGTATCTGAACATTTCAATGTTCACAGGAACACTATACCAGCAGTATCTCAACACTTCAGTGTTCAGAGAAATACTATATCAGCAGAATCTCAACACTTCAATGTTTACAGGAATAGTATATCAACAGTATCTCAGCACATTGTTTGGACATGTACTCCGAATGACTGACAACTCACTATTAAAATTAGCACTAAGATGGACACCAGAGAGGAAAAGAATTAAGAGTAGACCAAAAGAGACATGGAGAAGAACAACAAAGATTATGTTGAACAATAGAGAGCTCACCTGGGCAAGAACGGAAAAAGGCACCCTTGCGAAGCTTCATGTGCCTTGGGCACTTAAGGTTCAGAGAGAAAGTGAGAGAGAGAAAAATCTCAGCACTTCAGTGTTCACAGGAACACTATATCTCAGCACTTCAATGTTCACAGGAACACTATATCTCAGCACTTCAATGTTCACAGGAACACTATATCTCAGCACTTCAATGTTCACAGGAACACTATATCTCAGCACTTCAATGTTCACATGAACACTATATCTCAGCACTTCAATGTTCATAGGAACATTATATCTCAGCACTTTAATGTTCACAGGAACACTATATCTCAGCACTTTAATGTTCACAGGAACACTATATCTCAGCACTTTAATGTTCACAGGAACACTATATCTCAGCACTTTAATATTCACAGGAACACTATATCACGTATTTAAGCTCGTTTCAACTAAAATGGATCCACTGCTGCTGACAACAGAAGCTGCTCATCACGGGGTACCACCCCTGCACAAGAGCCTTACATCAGGCTCAAGTGATACTTGTGTTTTCTTCCACAGAACCACATCTTTACTTCATATTCTCAGGAAAACACGTAATGGATGATTTCTAAATAACACAGTCAAGATCAGGAAGTACCTTAAATACTTTGTTAACCTCACCATGCTTTCCCCAGAAATAGCCACTTCCTCGTACCTGACAGTCTGAAGTGGTAAATTATACCTGATAACAGGCAAGCTGTCTTGTTTTCGAAAATCTGAATTCTTGGAACTGTAATCAATAGTCTTATCTAATACTTTCTGTTCCGTGATTATAAGATAAGATATGTCTGCGTGTGTATGTGTGCGTGAGTGCTATTTTATTAGGTTAATTACTTCTCTTTTACTTTGAATGTAGTAGTAATCTTACACTCTTTTGATATCTCTCTG
The DNA here is from genome assembly GCA_009760885.1 of Achatina immaculata. Classification (NCBI taxonomy): domain Eukaryota; kingdom Metazoa; phylum Mollusca; class Gastropoda; order Stylommatophora; family Achatinidae; genus Lissachatina; species Lissachatina immaculata. The sequence goes on from CM019700.1 coordinate 35,361,344, forward strand.
AACCTTAAGTGCCCAGGGCACATGGGGCTTCCGCAAGGGTTTTCCACAAATGCCTGTCTTTCGCCTTTTTTTTTTCTCTTGCCCAGGTGAGCCCTCTATTGCTCAACATCCTTTCTATTGTTCTTCTCCATGTCTCTTTTGGTCTACCCTTACTTCTGTTCCCCTGTGGTGTCCATCTTAGTGCTATTTTTGGTAGTGAGTTGTCAGTCATTCGGAGCACATGTCCCAACCATCGCCAGCGTCTTTCCTCAATAATTGTTGTCAGTGGTTTCATCTGCATTTCTGCTAATAAGATGTTATTTCTTATGGTGTTTGGCCAAAATATTTTTTTAATTCTACGTAAACATTTAGTCTGGAAAGAATTCAACTTGTTTTCTATGGTTTTGGTGATTTTCCAGCATTCACTACCATAGAGTAGTACACTTAGAACATTACTCTTAAATATCCTGATTTTCATATTTATGCTTAGTTTATTTGATTTCCATATATTCTGTAGCATTGCAAAAGCCTGGTTTGCTCTAGTAAGTCTGCTGTTGATGTCCTCTGTGCTGTCTCCATTTTCTACTACTCTGCTGCCAAGGTATACAAATTCGTTGACCTCCTCCACTAACTTGTTATCTACTCTGAGTACATTTCTGTTGTTCACATTTTGCTTCATTAATTTTGTCTTTGATATGCTTTTTCCTAATTTAATTTAATTTGTATATTTCTACTAAATCAAGAGATGGACATATGTTGGCCACTTGATGAGAAGAAATGAGCAGAGAATCCCAAAACAAGCTATCAAGTGGAACACAACAGGCCGAAGAAAAAGGGGCAGACCGCGTGAAACTCTGAAGAGAACATTATTAAGAGAGGCCAAGTTAACAGGCATAAAATCCTTTGATGAGGTTGAAAGACTCGCCGAAGACAGGAAAAATTGGCGAACTACTTTGCGAGCCCTATGTGACGTCTAACGGCACGGGAAGGATATAAGATATAAGATAAGACTAAATCAAGTGTGTGGGAAGAATGAAAGATGGAGTGATGAAGGGCAGAATGTAAGACGGGCCTGCGTGCCCAATTCTTTACCCTTGAAAAACAAAGATTATTCATTCTTTCATTCATTCTATCTATCTATCTATCTATCTATCTATCTATCTATCTATCTATCTATCTATCTATCTATCTATCTATCTGTCTATCTATCTTTCTATCTATCTATCTATATCTATCTATCTATCTATCTATCTATCTATCTATCTGCCTGCCTGCCCACTAGCTTTTCTGTCTCTCTATCTGTTTGTCTGTATGCCTATTTGCTGTCTCTCTATCTCTATCTCTGTCTGTCTCTATCTTTCTGTCTGCCTGACTGCCTCTCTGTCTTTATATCTGTCTTCTTGTTGTGCTTGCATCTCTCTCTCTGTCTGCCTGTCTGACTCTATAGGTTTCTTTGCTTGTCTGTCTATCTGTCTGACTATCTGTCTGTATAGTTAGTTTATATAGTTGAAAGCATGGATTAGGGATTCACAGAAAAAAATTGTATCAGGTTGAATGTGACCGACGCCTGTCATGTATTTTTGTTAAGTGATTAAACTAAATGTTTCTTGACGGATAAAATTAGAAATAACAAGAACAAGATGTTTGTTGTCAGGTAAAAGTAAAGATAACAAGGACAAGATGTTCGTTGTCAGGTAAAGGTAAAGATAACAAAGACAAGATATTTGTTGGCATGTAAAAGTAAAGATAATAAGAACAAGCTGTTTGTTGTCATGTAAAAGTAAAAATAACAAGGACAAGATTTTTGTTGTCATATACAGGTACAGATAACAAGAACAAGATGTTTGTTGTCACATAAAGGTAAAGATAACAAGAACAAGATGTGTGTTGTCATGTAAAAGTAAAGATAACAAGAACAAGATGTTTGTTGTCCTGTAAAAGTTAAGATAACAAGGACCTGATCTTTGTTGTCAGCTAAAAATAAAGTTAACAAGAACAAGATATTTTTTGCGTATAAAAGTAAAGATAAAAGGACCAGATGTTTGTTGTCATGTAAAAGTAAAGATAACAAGAACAAGATGTTTGTTGTTATATAAAGGTAAAGATAACAAGAACAAGATGTTTGTTGTCATATGAAGATAAAGATAACAAGAACAAGATGTTTGTTGTGATGTAAAAGTAAAGATAACAAGGACAGAACGTATTATGTCAGGTAAACGTAAAGACTGGTTAGCGGGTTGGGGCATCCCCTATCAAAGGAGAAGTAAAACGCCTCCCTACCTCCGTCAGTCTACGGGACACCCTTGGGCAAGGTGGAGTACCCCGATCAAGGAGACGTGAAGCCATGGGAGCAGGTGGTGGATGGAATGGGAGAGCAGCCGACAGATAATGTTGGTTATGGTCACCAGTCTATGATGGTAGGCAGATGATCTGAATGTAGGGACAATGGCTACGATCACTGACTAGTACAGTCACTGCCCGGAAGGAAAGCAATGGTAAACTATCTTCTGGAAATATTTTAAAAACCCAAACAGCAACATGGAAAGTCAAATAGGAAAAAGATCTGGTGGTGAGGCCCCAGGGCCAGATAGATCTAATTTTAACACTGGGGAAGAGTGTGAGACAGAGGTCAGTACTAGTAATTGTGATGACGGACAAAATCCTGACAGTGTTACCAAGGAAAACCCCTGCATCAAACTAAAAAGAAAAATAAGAGCAGGAACATGGAATGTAAGAAGTATGTATGAGGGAAAATATCAAGTAATAAGTGACGAGATGAAAAGAACGCGGATACACATTTTGGGAATCTGCGAACATCGATGGAAAGGATCAGGACACTTCAAGAGCGAGAATGATAATATCTTTATATACTCTGGTGGAGAATTAGGATGAAAGAACGGAATGGCTTTTTCCTTGGACAAATCAACTTCAAAAGCATTACTAGGTTACAATCCAGTAAGTGATAGAATCCTCACTATCAGACTTAAGGGCATTCCTAGAAATATAACAATCATCCAGATATATGCACCTACATCAGCAGCAGAAGAAGAGGAAGTAGAAAACTTTTATAATACACTGTAAACGACGATAGACCAGGTACGGAAAAATTATATTGTATTAATAATGGGGGATTTTAATGCAAAGATTGGTACAGAAAGAACAGAAGATGAAGGACATGTTGTAGGGAAATTTAGCATAGGACATAGAAATGAGGCAGGTGACAATCTAATGGCGTTTTGCATGGAAAATCAGCTAATGATTGCTAACACACTTTTTAAACAACATCCAAGAAGACTTTACACATGGACATCACCTGATGGGAAAACCAAGAATTAAATAGATTACATTTTAGTGCAAAGAAGGTGGAGATGAAGTATAACATTAGCAAAAACTTTACCAGCTGCTGATTGTGACACAGACCATGAGTTATTAATAGCAGACATGAAGATAAAGATAAAAAAGACAGTTATGTGATCAAGACCACTCCACTTTGATCTTACAAAAATAACAGAACAATACGGTATAGAAGTGAAGAACCGTTTCGAAATCCTGATGGATGTAGAGGAGGAGATGACACCGGATGAACTGGCTACGCGTTCCAGAGATATCTTAATAACAACAGATAAAGACATGGTTCCAGTAAAGAAAACACAAAAGATTGGATGAATTGCAGTAGGCACACTAGAACTGATAAAACAACGTAGAGAAATGAAGACGCAATAGTAAGTGACAAACAACAACAAAGAGGAACATCAATCATTAACAAAAGAAGTACAAAGAAACATAAGAAAAGGCAAAAAGCAATACATACAAGATTGTTGTGAAAGAATAGAAGGACATCATAAGTGTGGAAGAGATAGTGAAATGTTTAAAGAAATGAAGACATTGACGAGAAATGTCACACCTAAGCTAAATGTAATTTGTGACGAGATGGGGAATACTTTGATAGAGACAGAGGAAATTGTAGATAGATGGAAAATATATTGCAGAGGAATGTATGAAACAACCGACTGTGAGATCAAAAATCAACAGTGTGAATTATTATTGGAGGAGAAAGAACCCGAACCGACAATAGAAGGAGTTTTATGGGCAATAAAGAATCTGAAAAATGGTAAATCACCAGGATGTGATGAGATAACAGCTGAACTTGTTAAAGTAGAAGAAAATGAATGTGCAATAATCTATCATGCACTTTGTAAAAAGATATGGCATTCAGGTATATGATCAAAAGAAAGGAAATGAGCTGTATTCATACCGCTGCCAAAATAGTGTAATCTGAAATTATGCACAAACTACAGAACTGTTGCCCTGATTAGAAATTAACCAGTAAAATTCTGTTAAAAATCATAATGGGTAGATTTCATAAGAAAATAGAAGAAGAAATCAATAATGGTCCAAGCTGGTTTCAGACAAGGAAGATGATCAAGAGATCATGTATTCAATCTGAGATTAATAATAGAGAAATGTAGAGAGTTTAAAGTGAATTCATTTTTATCTTTTATATACTACTCTAAAGCATTTGATTGTGTACAATACCACAAACTTTGAGACATAATGGGAAAAAATGCGATTTTCAACACATTTGATACAATTAACATCACTGCTGTATCTAGACCAACATGTAGCAGTAAGAATAAATGGTGAAACAACAACTTGGTTTAACATAAAACAAGGGGTCCTTCAGGGGTGCATATTGTCTCCTCACTTATTTAACTTGTATACTGAAAATATAATGAGAAATGTTAGAGATGATGCAGACAAAGAATATTACGATGCCATAACAGTTGGAGGTTATGAAATACCAGAGATTAGATATGCTGATGACACAGTATTGCTGTCCACAACACAAAAATGAATGGAAAAACTAATTATGTCAGTCCTTAAGAACAGTGAAGAGCAAAACCTCTATCTTAATGCGAAGAAAATTAAATTGATGACAACTGACAAAACAAACAAGGCAGCTGAAATATGTATCAATGAGGAAAAATTGGAAGAAGTGGAGAGCTTTGAATATCTTGGAACATTATTAACTAATAATGGAGATACAATGAGGGAAATTAAAAGGAGAACATCTATCGGTCTTCAGAAAGTAAAACAACTAAAAAATCTGTGGAGAGGAGCAGACAGAACTACAAAAATAAGATTTTTAAGAGCATGCATTTTTCCCATAACAACATATGCCTGTGAGACCTGAACACTTAACAAAAAGCTGAGAAACACATAAATGCCTTTGAATGTAAATGCTACAGAAGAGTTCTTCAAATGTCATGGACACAAAAAAGAAAAACACATATATACTACAAGAACTTAATATTGAAGAAGGCTGTATAGTAAAGAGGATTAAACAGAGAAAACCTAAATATTTTGGACAGATTAAACGTCATGATAATCTAGAGAAGACCATGTTGGAAGGGTACATAATGGGAAAAAGAAAGATAGGAAGACCAAGGCGAAGATGTTTGCAGGACATTATTGATGTTCTGCAAATGGATGCATCAGCATAGGCCATCTTTCTCACAGTCGAAAGGCCAACATTAGAGCTGTTAGGGAGCAAAGTTCCGCAAGGGACATGTAAATGAATGAATGAAGGGAGGAGAAGTTTCACAAGAGACATACAAATGAACGAAAGAATGAACCGAGTGATCGTAAAAACCCGATCCTCTAGTTGTCGCTCGGATAGAATAAAAGCACAGTTCGGCAACTGAACTTGCAGGCAACACGGACTAGCGGACGACACGAACTAGCAGACGACACGGACTCGGACTAGCAGACAACACAGACTAGCAGAAAATACGGACTAGCAGAAAATACGGACTAGCAGACGACAAGGACTAACAGACAACTAGACAACAAGGACTAGCAGACAACTAGAGAACAAGGACTAGCAGACAACTAGAGAACAAGGACTAGCAGACAACTAGAAAACAAGGACTAGCAGACAACTAGACAACAAGGACTAATAGACAACTAGATAATAAGGACTAACAGACAACTAGAAAACAAGGACTAGCAGACAACTAGAGAACAAGGACTAACAGACAGCTAGAAAACAAAGACTAGCAGACAACTAGAGAACAAGGACTAACAGACAGCTAGAAAACAAGGACTAGTAGACAACTGGACAACATGGACTAGCAGACAACTAGACAACAAAGACTAGTAGACAACTAGATAACAAGGACTAGCAGACAACTAGATAACAAGGACTAGCAGACAACTAGAGAACAAGGACTAGCAGACAACTAGATAACAAGGACTAGCAGACAACTAGATAACAAGGACTAGCAGACAACTAGAGAACAAGGACTAGCAGACAACTAGATAACAAGGACTAGCAGACAACTAGACAACAAGGACTAGCAGACAACTAGACAACAGGGACTAGCAGACAACTAGATAACAAGGACTAGCAGACAACTAGAGAACAAGGACTAGCAGACAACTAGACAACAAGGACTAGCAGACAACTAGATAACAAGGACTAGCAGACAACTAGAGAACAAGGACTAGTAGACAACTAGAAAACAAGGACTAGCAGACAACTAGAGAACAAGGACTAGCAGACAACTAGAGAACAAGGACTAGCAGACAACTAGAGAACAAGGACTAGCAAACGACATGGACTAGCAGACAACTAGAGAAACAGGACTAGCAGACAACTAGAGAACAAGGACTAGCAGATGACATGGACTAACAGACAACTAGAGAACAAGAACTAGCAGACAACTAGAGAACAAGGACTAGCAGACAACTAGAGAACAAGGACTAGCAGACGACATGAACTAGCAGACAACTAGAGAACAAGGACTAGCAGACAACTAGATAACAAGGACTAGCAGACAACTAGAGAACAAGGACTAGCAGACAACTAGACAACAAGGACTAGCAGACAACTAGATAACAAGGACTAGCAGACAACTAGAGAACAAGGACTAGCAGACAACTAGATAACAAGGACTAGCAGACAACTAGAGAACAAGGACTAGCAGATGACATGGACTAACAGACAACTAGAGAACAAGAACTAGCAGACAACTAGAGAACAAGGACTAGCAGACAACTAGAGAACAAGGACTAGCAGACGACATGAACTAGCAGACAACTAGAGAACAAGGACTAGCAGACAACTAGATAACAAGGACTAGCAGACAACTAGAGAACAAGGACTAGCAGACAACTAGACAACAAGGACTAGCAGACAACTAGATAACAAGGACTAGCAGACAACTAGAGAACAAGGACTAGCAGACAACTAGATAACAAGGACTAGCAGACAACTAGATAACAAGGACTAGCAGACGACAAGGACTAGCAGACAACTAGACAACAAGGACTAGCAGACAACTAGACAACAAGGACTAGCAGACAACTAGACAACAAGGACTAGCAGACGACAAGGACTAGCAGACAACTAGACAACAAGGACTAGCAGACGACAAGGACTAGCAGACAACTAGAAAACAAGGACTAGCAGACAACTAGACAACAAGGACTAGCAGACAACTAGACAACAAGGACTAGCAGACAACTAGACAACAGGGACTAGCAGACAACTAGACAACAAGGACTAGCAGACAACTAGACAACAAGGACTAGCAGACAACAAGACAACAAGGACTAGCAGACAACTAGACAACAAGGACTAGCAGACAACTAGACAACAAGGACTAGCAGACAACTAGACAACAAGGACTAGCAGACAACTAGACAACAAGGACTAGCAGACGACAAGGACTAGCAGACAACTAGACAACAAGGACTAGCAGACAACTAGACAACAAGGACTAGCAGACGACATGGACTAGCAGACAATTAGACAACAAGGACTAGCAGACGACAAAGACTAGCAGACAACTAGAAAACAAGGACTAGCAGACGACACGGATTTGCAGACAACAAGGATTAGCAGACGACAGGGACTAGCAGATAACAAGGATTAGCAGACGACAAGGATTTGCATACAGCAAGGATTAGCAGACGACAAGGAGTAGCAGACATCTAGACAACAAGGACTAGCAGACGACAATGACTAGCAGACAACACGGACTAGCAGACAACTAGACAACAAGGACTAGCCGACGACATGGACTAGTAGACAACTAGACAACAAGGACTAGCAGACGACAAGGACTAGCAGACAACTAGATAACAAGGACTAGCAGACAACTAGAAAACAAGGACTAGCAGACAACAATAACTGGCAGACGACAAGGACTAGCAGACGACAAGGACTAGCAGACAACTAGAGAACAAAGACTAGCAGACAACTAGATAACAAGGACTAGCAGACAACTAGAAAACAAGGACTAGCAGACAACTAGAGAACAAGGACTAGCAGACAACTAGATAACAAGGACTAGCAGACAACTAGAAAACAAGGACTAGCAGACAACTAGATAACAAGGACTTGCAGACAACTAGAAAGTAAGGACTAGCAGACAACTAGATAACAAGGACTAGCAGACAGCTAGAAAACAAGGACTAGCAGATAACTAGATAACAAGGACTAGCAGACAACTAGATAACAAGGACTAGCAGACAACTAGAAAACAAGGACTAGCAAACAACTAGAAAACAAGGACTAGCAGACGACAAGGACTAGCAGACAACTGGACAACAAGGACTAGGAGATAACAATTACTAGTAAACGACAAGGACTAGCAGACAACTAGACAACACAGACTAGCAGACAACACGGACTAGCAGACAACAAGAACTAGCAGATAACAAAGACTAGCAGACAACAAAGACTATCAGACGTCACGGAATAGCAGACAACAAAGACTAGCAGACAACACGAACTAGCGGACGACACGGACTAGCAGAAGAGATTTTTGGAAGAAAAGTTTAGGACAGACATGATAGAAGTTCTGATGAGATTAGAAGTTTTTATGATAGGACTGATCAGTGTGAAACTATGTAGAACAGCTTGAAGTGATTTAGTCTGGTCAGCTTGACCAGGATGTTTGTTCTAGCTGTTATTATAATACTGTTGAGATTTATTAGGACCAGTGGTTTTAAAAATTTGTGTGTAACTTTTGTGGAAATTCAGTGGCATATTCATGACATTTAGTAAGTTGTGCTTTTGTTATCATGTTGCTAGATTGCTGTTTGTCTGGGCGTGAATGTAGATCACCCACTTCCCATATGGCAAACTTCTGTCGTGCAGGGAGTGGAGGCTAACTGTACTTACTGTTTAACATTTTTCACCTCACAAGTCACCTATTATTAGTACTCATTAATAAAACTTCTTTTGTACTTCCCATCTTGTCAAGTCACTATACGAATTTGTCTGTAGTTTTGTCTCGGAGATATCAGAGGTTTTCATACTGTGCTTCTGTGCTGTAAGTTGGAGTTGTGTGCCTGAGTATGTTCGTTTCTCTGTGTATATCAAAGAAACAATTGCTTATACTATCAGATTCAACAGTCAAATTGACTATAACTTACTCCACTTAAACGCATAAAGCAGTAGCACACACAATCTTGGTAACTTGTCATCACTTAAAAGTAGTGGTACTATTTAACACCATGTATATGAATGTAATGTTTTTTGTTGAGGATCTACCATCTGCGGAGCAGTTCCCCACATGACACCAGATCTGACCAGGACTTCTAGAGCAACGCAAAAATGTTTCTCGTGGATGTCCTACTATTTATTTTATGTCTCCTGGATGTCCTATTCCTGACTTTATATCTCATAGATGCTCCATCGCTGACTTTATAACTTGTGGACATTCTATTGCTGACTTTATATCTTATGTATGTTCTTTTGCTGACATTTTATCTTGTGGATACCCTTGTGTTGATTATATATCTTGTGTATGCTCTTGTTATTAAGAGAGGCCAAAATAACAGGCATAAAATCCTTTGATGAGGTTGAAAGATTCGCCGAAGACAGGAAAAATTGGCGAACTATTTTGCAAGCCCTATGTGACGTTTAACGGCACGGGAAGGATATAAGATATAAGATATAAGTATGCTCTTGTGGATGTTCTTTTTCTCGACTTTGTATTTTGTGGATGATTTTGCTGACTTTATATCTTGTGGATGCTCTTTTAATGACTTTATATCTTTTGTATCTTATTTTTCTGACTTTATATCTTGTGTGTGCTCTTTTGCTGACTTTGTATCTTGTGGATGCTCGTTTGTTGACTTTATATCTTGCGAATGTTCTTTGCTAACTTTATAATCTTCTGGATGCTCTTGTAGATTCTCTTTGCTGACTTTATATCTTGTGGATGGTATCTTGCTGACTTTATATCTTGTGGATGGTATCTTGCTGACTTTATATCTTGTGGATGCTCTTTGCTACCCTTATATCGTGTAGATGCTCTTGTGGATGCTCTTTTTCTGACTTTATATCTTGTGGATGGTCTATTCCATATGCGGCATGACATTTGTCTTGTTGGGTTGTGGAGAAGAAGTACATCATGCAGTCAGTATGAAAATAACAGTGCACAGTTCGGTAAAGAAAATATACTCTAAAACGACTAAATAAACGTACAGATTGTTAGCCAGTAAATTAACGTGCTGGCTGTTAGCCACAAAATTAACGTTCTGGTATGTTACCCACAAAAATGAACGTGCATGCTGTTAAATATCAAATTAACATGCAGGCTCTTAACCACTAAATTAACCTGCAGACTGTTACCCACTAAATTATCGTGCAGATACTTTTAGCCAATAAATTAAAATTGCAAGCTGTTAGCCTCTGAATAAACAAAGACGTCTGATGGCGATATATAATAATCATTTATATTAACACAAGTTAGTACATCACTTGGTTATAATGAAGGTTTCACACCAGTGGCTTACAATAACAATATAACGTTACGAAACAGTTATATGTTCATATTCTGGCAGTAGAGAAGTATATATTTACCTGGCGGAACTTTGCTCTCCTGTAGACCTCTCGGTTGTAGGCAAGGTGCCCTGATGCAAATCGTCACCGATGTCTTGAAGGCATCTTCGCCTTGGTCGTCCTCTCTTTCTTTGTCCCATTATGTACCCTTCCAAGATGATAGTAAAACTGTGTCATCAGCATATCTAATTTCTGGTATTTCGTAACCTCCAGTTTCTACAGCATTTTAATATTCTTTGTCTACATCTTCTCTAACATTCCTCATTATATTTTCAGTATACAAGTTAAATAAGGACCCTACAACAAATAAACACACACACGTATATAAGTTATTTCCCTTACCACTATCTAATATGATATGTACAAAACAGAACAAAATAACTACCTATGAAGTCTTCACCTTTCAGAGGTAATCTCACGTGTGTAAATTTGATCTTCGGTACTTTTAATGTTTTGCTATGGAGTTCTGCGAAAATTTATCACAGATTTAAGACGTAAGTATAAATTTTGCTTTATCGATTTTACACTGAGTCTGGAACCGGCTGTATGACAAATTTGCTTCCCTTACAGCAGTCAACGGGACGTTGAAAGTTATTTCCCTTAGCGCAATCTACAGTACATTACGAAGTTATGTCCCTTAGCACATTCTGCAGTATATTATGAAATTATTTCCAATCTCAAGATCTAAAGATTTTTTTAAAGGTTATTTCATTTCTCCTATTTGAAGTGAAGGACATCGTTCACTTACAGAAGGTGCTTAAACTGGTCTCCAGATTGGTTGTATCTGAATTGATTAAAAAAACTGTAAGTAAACTATGAAAAAAGAAGATAATGGATTACCTTATCTATATCTGTTGTTTACAGCTGTACTAAAGATATCCCTGACGTTTTGTATCCTATAATGTTTTACTGATTATTCAGAAATTAAAAATCTCACATTATAATACAAAGGAAGAAAAAGAAAAAAAAAAAATAAAGGAAAGAGAAAAATCAAAAGAAACACATTTTTAAAAAAGATCTACAATGTAATATTGTAATTAATGGCGGTATCAAGGTTAAAATAAGTTGAAAAGTGCAATGCTAACTGGCACAGAAAATATTAATGTGCAATTTATTTTCTTGGAAAGTTGAATGTCAGTTGGTGGTTTTCTATTTATGATGAACCTACTGCCAGTACAAAACGTATTTAACACACTAAACCTATCTAAAATCCTAGTCTAAAATAGCCTACCTTAAACATGCTCAGAACACCTACATTAGCCTAGACTATCTTAACATGCTCAGATCACCTACATTACCCTTCTTACATCTTACATCCTTTCCGTGCCGCTAAACGTCACATAAAACATGCATGGTAGTTCGCCAAGATTTCCTGTCTTCGTCGAGTTTTTCAATATCATCAGGGGATGTTCTGCCCACGGAACTGGCCTCTCTTAAAAACGTCCTTTTTAGAGTTTCATGTTGTCGACCTCTTTTTCTTTGGCCTGTTGTGCTCCATTTGATAACTTGTTTGGCGGTCCTGCGATTGTTTCTTCTCATCACATGACCGATAGATGTCCATCTTCTTTTTCTGATCACGCATGAGACAGGTTTTTTTTTTTTTGCTCATCTGTCTTATCTCTATGTATAAAGTAAAAAAAGGTAAGAGCAGCTTTATTACTTAACAACTACAAAGAAGGTGAAATAGATCATTATATTTGGGTAGAGGGGTTGTAATGTGATGCTGTGAGGAGGTTCTGAACTATGTACAACAATTAAAAAGGAAGTGGAGCTTAGTGGAGAATGATTCTGATTGTTGAAGAGGAGAATGTTAGATGTAGCTGAATAACGAATTCAAACCGTGTCGTTCCAACGTCCCATAATCCTGAATGTAGCGGTTCTCAAGCGCTATGCGGCTTGTGTCATCTGCGTGAAATTGTTTGATGGCTGTTATTAGAAAATTAGATTTGTCTCTGTAGTTGGGGCCATTGAAATGATTTAGGATTGGATTCGAAGCAAGCTTGGCGATATCGTACACAGATGTTTCTGCAAGCGGTCCTCTAATCTGAGGCCAGTCTCACCAATATAAATTATTCTGCATCTTTTGCATACGATGCCATGACATATATCACATAATCGCTCTACCCCAAATATAATGATCTATTTCACCTTCTCCTGGCAGGGTTTACATTGTATCACTCTCTCTCTCCCCTCCATAGTTTCCCCACCAACTACCTTCAGTAACGATCCACCTATCACACATCCCAAGTCTCTATTTAAATGCTCTCTACACTCCACCATGCCCATTTCTGAACAAGCGTCGGACAAGCCACATCTTCTTACAAGTTACAGCTAAGTTCTCTATTCATTCTAACAAAGCATTAATGTGAATCTATACTTTATCTCCTCGCTCTATTTCTACGTTCTGTGTGTTTTTGTATGATTAAGGCTCACGTCTAAACGTCACAAAGCTGCTCTTACCTTTTTTTAGTTTATACATAGAGATAAAACAGATGAGCAAAAAACCTGTCTCATGCGTGATCAGAAAAAGAAGATGGACATCTGTCGGTCATGTGATGAGAAGAAACAATCGCAGGATCGCCAAACAAGTTATCAAATGGAGCACAACAGGCCAAAGAAAAAGAGGTGGACAACATGAAACTCTAAAAAGGACGTTTTAAGAGAGGCCAGTTCCGTGGGCAGAACATCCCTTGATGAGATTGAAAAACTCGACGAAGACAGGAAATCTTGGCGAACTACCATGAGGGTCTTATGTGACGTTTAGCGGCACGGAAAGGATGTAAGATGTAAGAAGGCTAATGTAGGTGTTCTGAGCATGTTAAGATAGTCTAGGCTAATGTAGGTGTTCTGAGCATGTTAAGATAGTCTAGGCTAATGTAGGTGTTCTGAGCATGTTTAAGGTAAGCTATTTTAGACTACAATTTTAGATAGGTTTAGTGTGTTAAATACATTTTGTACTGGCAGTAGGTTCATCATAAATAGAAAACCACCAACTGACATTCAACTTTCCAAGAAAATAAATTGCACATTAATATTTTCTGTGCCAGTTAGCATTGCACTTTTCAACTTATTTTAACCTTGATACCGCCATTAATTACAATATTACATTGTAGATCTTTTTTTTTTAAAAATGTGTTTCTTTTGATTTTTCTCTTTCCTTTATTTTTTTTTCTTTTTCTTCCTTTGTATTATAATGTGAGATTTTTAATTTCTGAATAATCAGTAAAACATTATAGGATACAAAACGTCAGGGATATCTTTAGTACAGTTGTAAACAACAGATATAGATAAGGTAATCCATTATCTTCTTTTTTCATAGTTTACTTACAGTTTTTTTTAAATCAATACAGATACAACCAATCTGGAGACCAGTTTAAGCACCTTCTGTAAGTGAACGATTTCCTTCACTTCAAATAGGAGATATGAAATAACCTTTAAAAAAATCTTTAGATCTTGAGATTGGAAATAGTTTCATAATATACTGCAGAATGTGCTAAGGGACATAACTTCGTAATGTACTGTAGATTGCGCTAAGGGAAATAACTTTCAACGTCCCGTTGACTGCTGTAAGGGAAGCAAATTTGTCATACAGCCGGTTCCAGACTCAGTGTAAAATCGATAAAGCAAAATTTATACTTACGTCTGAAATCTGTGATAAATTTTCGCAGAACTCCATAGCAAAACATTAAAAGTACCGAAGATCAAATTTACACACGTGAGATTACCTCTGAAAGGTGAAGACTTCATTGGTAGTTATTTTGTTCTGTTTTGTACATATCATATTAGATAGTGGTAAGGGAAATAACTTATATACGTGTGTGTGTTTATTTGTTGTAGGGTCCTTATTTAACTTGTATACTGAAAATATAATGAGGAATGTTAGAGAAGATGTAGACAAAGAATACTACAATGCTATAGAAACTGGAGGTTACGAAATACCAGAAATTAGATATGCTGATGACACAGTTTTACTATCATCTTGGAAGGGTACATAATGGGACAAAGAAAGAGAGGACGACCAAGGCGAAGATGGCTTCAAAACATCGGTGACTATTTGCAGCAGGCACCTTGCCTACAACCGAGAGGTCTACAGGAGAGCAAAGTTCCGCCTGGTAAACATATACTTCTCTACTGCCAGGATATGAACATATAACTGTTTCGTAACGTTATATTGTTATTGTAAGTCACTGGTGTGAAACCTTCATTATAACCCAGTGATTTACTAACTTGTGTTAAAATAAATGATTATTATATAAATAATACAGACGTCTTCGTTCATTCAGTGGCTAACAGCTTGCAATTTTAATTTATTAGCTAAAAGTATCTGCACGTTAATTTAGTGGGTAAGAGCCTGCACGTTAATTTGATATTTAACCGCATGCACGTTAATTTTTGTGGGTAACAAACCAGAACGTTAATTTTGTGGCTAACAGCCAGCACGTTAATTTACTGGCTAACAATCAGCACGTTAATTTACTGGCTAACAATCAGCACATTTATTTAGTCGTTTTAGAGTATATTTTCTTTACCGAACTGTGCACTGTTATTTTCATACTGACTGCATGATGTACTTCTTCTCCACAACCCAACAGGAGAAATGTCATGCCTCACATGGAATAGAACATCCACAAGATATAAAGTCAGAAAAAGAAAAGAGCATCCACAAGAGCATCCACACGATATAAGGGTAGCAAAGAGCATCCACAAGATATAAAGTCAGCAAGATACCATCCACAAGATATAAAATCAGCAAAGAGGATCCACAAGAGCATCTAGAAGATATAAAGTTAGCAAAGAACATCCGCAAGATATAAAGTCAACAAACGAGAATCCACAAGATACAAAATCAGCAATAGAGCACACACAAGATATAAAGTCAGAACAAAAATATACAAAAGATGTAAAGTCATTAAAAGAGCATCCACAAGATATAAAGTCAGCAAAATCATCCCAAAAATATAAAGTCAGAAAAATAACATCCACAAGAGCATACAAAAGATATATAATCAGCACAAGGGTATCCACAAGATAAAATGTCAGCAAAAGAACATACATAAGATATAAAGTCAGCAATAGAATGTCCACAAGTTATAAAGTCAGCGATGGAGCATCTATGAGATATAAAGTCAGGAACAGGACATCCAGGAGACATAAAATAAATAGTAGGACATCACGAGAAACATTTTTGCGTTGCTCTAGAAGCCCTGGTTAGATCTGATGTCATGTGGGGAACTGCTCCGCAAATGGTAGATCCTCAATGACATTCATATACGTGGTGTTAAATAGTACCACTACTTTTAAGTGATGACAAGTTATCGAGATTGTGTGTGCTACTGCTTTATACGTTTAAGTGGAGTAAGTTATAGTCAATTTGACTGTTGAATCCGATAGTATAAGCAGTTGTTTTCTTTGATATACGCAGAGAAGCGATCACACCCAAGCACACAATTCCAACTTAGAACACAGCAGCACAGTATGAAAACCTCTGACATCTCCGAGACAAAACTACAGACAACATCGTGTAGTGACTTGACAAGATGGGAAGTACAAAACAGATTTTCATAATGTGCACTAATGATAGGTGACTTGTGAGGTGAAGAATGTTAAACAAAGTACAGTTAGGCTCCACCCCCGGCAAGACAGAAGTTTGCCATATGGGAAGTGGGTGATCTGCATTCACACCCAGACAAACAGCAATCTAACAACATAATAAAAAAGTAAAATGTACTGAATGTCATGAACATGCCACTGAATTTCCACAAAAGTTACACTCAAATTTTTAGAACCACTGGTCCTAATAGATCTCAACAGTACTACAATAACAGCTAGAACAAACATCTTGGTCAAGCTGACCAGACTAAATCACTTCAAGCTGTTCTACATAGTTTCACACTGATCACAGTCCTATCGTAAAAACTTCTACTCTGATCAAAACTTCTATTATGTCTGTCCTAAAATTTTCTTCTAAAACTCTCTGCTGCTAGTCCCTGTCGTCCGCTAGTACGTGTTGTCTGCTAGTCCTTGTTGTCTGCTAGTCCTTGTTGTCTGCTAGTCCTTGTTGTCTGCTAGTCTTTGTTGTCTGCTAGTCCTTGTTGTCTGCTAGTCCTTGTTGTCTGCTAGTCTTTGTTGTCTGCTAGTCCTTGTTGTCTGCTAGTCCTTGTTGTCTGCTAGTCCTTGTTGTCTGCTAGTCCTTGTTGTCTGCTAGTCCTTGTTGTCTGCTAGTCCTTGTTGTCTGCTAGTCCTTGTTGTCTGCTAGTCCTTGTTGTCTGCTAGTCCTTGTTGTCTGCTAGTCCTTGTTGTCTGCTAGTCCCTGTCGTCCGCTAGTACGTGTTGTCTGCTAGTCCTTGTTGTCTGCTAGTCCGTGTTGTCTGCTAGTCTTTGTTGTCTGCTAGTCCGTGTTGTCTGCTAGTCCTTGTTGTCTGCTAGTCCTTGTTGTCTGCTAGTCCTTGTTGTCTGCTAGGCGGTGTCATCTGCTAGTCCTTGTTGTCTGCTACTCGGTGCCATCTGCTAGTCCTTATTGTCTGCTACTCGGTGCCATCTGCTAGTCCTTGTTGTCTGCTAGTCCTTGTTGTCTGCTAGTCCTTGTTGTCTGCTAGTCCGTGTCGTCTGCTAGTCCGTGCTGTCTGCTAGTCGGTGCCATCTGCTAGTCCTTGTTGTCTGCTAGTCCTTGTTGTCTGCTAGTCCGTGTCGTCTGCTAGTCCGTGCTGTCTGCTAGTCGGTGTCATCTGCTAGTCCTTGTTGTCTGCTAGTCCTTGTTGTCTGCTAGTCCTTGTTGTCTGCTAGTCCCAGATGTCTGCTAGTCCTTGTTGTCTGCTAGTCCTTGTTGTCTGCTAGTCCCTTTTGTCTGCTAGTCCTTGTTGTCTGCTAGTCCCGGATGTCTGCTAGTCCCTGTTGTCTGCTAGTCGCTGTTGACTGCTATTCCTGGTTGTCTGCTAGTCTTTGTTGTCTGCTAGTCTTTCTTGTCTAGTTGTCTGCTAGTCCTTGTTGTCTTTTATTCTGTGTTTGTCCGCTACTACGTGTTGTCTGCTAGTCCTTGTTGTCTACTAGTCCTTGTTGTCTAGTTGTCTACTAGTCCTTGTTGTCTAGTTGTCTACTAGTCCTTGTTGTCTACTAGTCCTTGTTGTCTAGTTGTCTGCTAGTCCTTGTTGTCTACTAGTCCTTGTTGTCTAGTTGTCTACTAGTCCTTGTTGTCTAGTTGTCTACTAGTCCGTGTCGTCTACTAGTCCGTGTCGTCTACTACTTCGTGTCGTCTACTAGTCCGTGTCGTCTACTACTCCGTGTCGTCTATTAGTCCATGTCGTCTTCTATTGCGTGTCGTCTACTAGTCTGTGTCGTCTACTAGTCCGTGTCGTCTACTAGTCCGCGTCGTCTACTAGTGCGTGTCGTCTACTAGTCCGTGTCGTCTACTAGTCCGTGTCGTCTACTACTCCGTGTCGTCTACTAGTGCGTGTCGTCTACTAGTTCGTGTCGTCTTCTAGTCCGTGTCGTCTACTAGTCCGTGTCGTCTGCTAGTTCGAGTCGTCTGCTAGTCCGTGTCTTCTACTAGTCCGTGTTGCCTGCAAGTTATTGCCGAACGGTACTTTTATTCTATCCGAGCAACAACTAGAGAATCGGGTTTTCACGATCACTCGGTTCATTCTTTCATTCATTTGTATGTCTCTTCTGAAACTTCGCCCCTCTTCATTCATTCATTTACATGTTCCTTGCGGAACTTTGCCCCCTAACAGCTGTAATGTTGGCCTTTCGGTTGTGAGCAAGATGGCCTGCTGCTGATGCATCCATTTGCAGAACATCAATAATGTCCTGCAACCATCTTCGCCTTGGTCTTCCTCTCTTTCTTTTTCCCATTATGTACCCTTCCAACACGGTCTTCTCTAGATTATCATGACGTTTAATGTGTCCAAAATATTTAAGTTTTCTCTCCTTAATCCTCTTTACTATACAGCCTTCTTAAGTTCTTGTAGTATGGATATATTTGTTCTTTTTTGTGTCCATGATATTTGAAGAACTCTTCTGTAGCATTTACATTCAAAAGCATTTATGTGTTTCTCAGCTGTTTTGTTAAGCATCCAGGTCTCACAGGTATATGTTTGCCATGAGAAAGATGCATGCCCTTAAAAATCTTATTTTTGTAGTTCTGTCTGTTTCTCTCCTCAACTTCCTTAGTTGTTTTACTTTCTGAAAAGCGATAGATGTCCTCCTTTTAATTTCCCTCATTGTATCTCCATTATTAGTTAACAGTGATCCAAGATATTCAAAGCTCTCCACTTCTTCCAGTTTTTCCTCATTGATACATATTTCAGCTGCCTTGTTTGTTTTGTCAACTGTCATCAATTTAGTTTTATTCGCATTAAGATAGAGGTTTTACTCTTCGCTGTTCTTACGGACTGACATAATTAGTTTTTCCATTCCTTTTTGTGCTGTGGACAGTAACACTGTGTCATCAGCATATCTAATCTCTGGTATTTCATAACCTCCAATTGTTATGACATCATAATATTCTTTGTCTACATCTTCTCTAACATTTCTCATTATATTTTCAGTATACAAGTTAAATAAGTAAGGCGACAATATGCACCCCTGACGGACCCCTTGTTTTATGTCAAACCAAGTTGTTGTTTCACCATTTATTCTTACTGCTACTTGTTGGTCTAGATACAGCAGTATTGTTAGCTGTATCAAATGTGTTGAAAATCCCACTTTTTTCCATTATTTCCCAACGTTTCTGGTATTGTACACAATCAAATGCTTTAGAGTAGTATATAAAAGATAAAAATAAATTCACATTAAACTCTCTGCATTTTTCTATTATTAATCTTATATTGAATATATGGTCTCTTGATCATCTTCCTTGCCTGAAACCAGCTTGGACCATATTGATTTCTTCCTCTATTTTCTTATGAAATCTACCCATTATGATTTTTAACAGAATTTTACAAGTTGATTTCTAATCAGGGCAACAGTTCTGTAGCTTGTGCATAATTTCAGGTTACCCCTTTTTGGCAGTGGTATGAATACAGCTCATTTCCTTTCTTTTGATCAAATACCTGAATGCCATATCTTTTTACAAAGTGCATGATAGATTGTTGCACATTCATTTCCTCCTGCTTTAATAAGTTCAGCTGTTATCTCATCAGATCCTGGTGATTTACCATTTTTCAGACTCTTTATTGCCCATAAAACTTCTTTTATTGTTGGTTCGAGTTCTTTCTCCTCCAATAATAATTCACACTGTTGATTTCTGCTTTCACAGTCGGTTTTTTCATACACTCCTCTGCAATATTCCTTCTATCTTTCTAGAATTTCCTCTGTCTCTGTCAAGATATTCCCCATCTTGTCACAAATTGCATTTAGCTTAGGTGTGACATTTCTCGTCAATGTCTTCATTTCTTTAAACATTTCACTATCTCTTTCACACTTCTGACGCCCTTCTATTCTTTCACAACAATCTTGTATGTATTGCTTTTTTTTGGTCTTTTCTTATGTTTCTTCGTACTTTTAATGATTGATGTTCCTCTTTGTTGTTGTTTGTCACTTACTATTGCGTCTTCATTTCTCTATGTTGTTTTATCAATTCTAGTGTGCCTGCTGTAATCCATTCATTCTTTTGTGTTTTCTGTACTGGAACCACATCTTTATTTGTTGTTATTAAGATATCTCTGGCATGCGTAGCCAATTCATCTGGTGTCATCTCCTCCTGTACAGCCATCAGGATTTCGAAATGGTTCTTCACTTCTATACCGTATAGTTCTGGTATTTTTGGAAGATCAAAGCGGAGTGGTCTTGATCCCGTAACTGTTTTTTTTTTATCTTTATCTTAATGTCTGCCATTAATAACTCGTGGTTTGTGTCACAATCTGCACCTGGTAAAGATTTTGCTGATGTTATACTTGACTTCCACCTTCTTTGCACTAAAATGTAATCTATTTGATTCTTGGTTTTCCCATCAGGTGATGTCCATGTGTAAAGTCTTCTTGGATGTTGTTTTTGAAGTGCGTTAGTGATCATTCGGTACTTAATCTAAAATACTGCTACTGGTGGCCCAGAACAGTTAATACTAGCTCTCTCGTAGCTGGTGCTGACCTTGAAGGAGATGTCTGGTGGCCCAGAACAGTTAATACTAGCTCTCGTAGCTGGTGCTGACCTTGAAGGAGATGTCTGGTGGCCCAGAACAGTTAATACTAGCTCTCGTAGCTGGTGCTGACCTTGAAGGAGATGTCTGGTGGCCCAGAACAGTTAATACTAGCTCTCGTAGCTGGTGCTGACCTTGAAGGAGATGTCTGGTGGCCCAGAACAGTTAATACTAGCTCTCGTAGCTGGTGCTGACCTTGAAGGAGATGTCTGGTGGCCCAGGAAGTTAATACTAGCTCTCGTAGCTGGTGATGACCTTGAAGGAGATGTCTGGTGGATAAATGTTCAGCATGTATCGTGGTAAAGGAGACAAGTGTTCTCTAGGTTGATTTCACATTTGCTTTCATTTTGATCCTCCTTGTAGCTCTAGCGACAACAGTTGCAGGATTGTGCTTCTCTCTGTGATTCCCAGCAACAATAGTGGAAGGATTGTGCTTCTCTCTATGATTCCCAGCAACAATAGTGGAAGGATTGTGCTTCTCTCTGTGATTCCCAGCAACAATAGTAGAAGGATTGTGCTTCTCTCTGATTCCCAGCAACAATAGTAGAAGGATTGTGTTTCTCTCTGTGATTCCCAGCAACAATAGTGGAAGGATTGTGCTTCTCTCTATGATTCCCAGCAACAATAGTGGAAGGACTGTGCTTCTCTCTATTATTCCCAGCAACAATAGTGGAAGGATTGTGCTTCTCTCTATTATTCCCAGCAACAATAGTGGAAGGATTGTGCTTCTCTCTGTGATTCCCAGCAACAGTAGTGGAAGGACTGTGCTTCTCTCTATTATTCCCAGCAACAATAGTGGAAGGATTGTGCTTCTCTCTATTATTCCCAGCAACAATAGTAGAAGGATTGTGCTTCTCTATATGATTCCCAGCAACAATAGTGGAAGGATTGTGCTCGTCTCTGTGATTCCCAGCAACAATAGTGAAAGGATTATGCTCCTTTATTGTTATATGTCACGACAATTTATCTTCTTCTTCTTCTGTCACCGCTACCCAGACATACAAGGACTACTGCCCACACAATGTGGATGCTTCTACTAAAATATTTCCACTCCATGTTCTGTAAAACTACCTCCTACTGTCTTGTCTTTCATTTCCAAGTGTCATTTATTCAGTGATGAGCATTGTCTTTGAAGTTTCCATGTCCGATTTGTATAGAGTTTTAAGAAAGGATGAGACTTTAGTTTTGCTTGAAGTCGCTGACCTTGGGGTCTCCTTGTCCCTACTCAGAGAGTGACTGGTTGGCTGGAGGCAAGACAACCCTCGTCTATGAGAAATGATTTTTGCTCCTCGCTGCCTCGCCTTGGCGGACCGTGCATGCGCGCATGCGCAGACTTTGAGCAACCATCGCGCGTGAGGGAATCCATCAAATGTTTTTATTTCGTCCGGTGTATCCAAATCTGGGGAACAGTTTCTGCTGTTAGGCATTCTGTTAATGGAAGATATCAATTTGATGGAGATTTCCAATAATCTTTTGTTTGGTTTATGTAAGGCGAACTTTATACTGTATGTCGTCAGGTAAGCTACATATATTATGATGTAAACTATATATTCCGATATACTCTTTTTTAGCTAAGCTACATATATTATGATGTGAACTATATA